>JAJJWW010003849.1:0-60212 GCA_023531295.1 Papaver armeniacum | reverse complement strand
TAAGGCCCGTTCAAAAATAGCGGGAAGACACACCACTTTTCATCTTTAGAATAGTGAGGGACATTATTCTTTCCAGAGTTCCAATCAATATCTAACATGAGTATCTTATCGTCGGGAACGTTCTCTTTTCTTTTCAATCGAGAACCCCAGCGAGATTTATCATTCTTCATATTTATTACTTCATAATTTTCAAAAAAGTTTTCTACCGTGTACTTTTCAGCGACTATCTCTAAGTTTGCGAAATTAGGATCTTTGACGTTATCAGGATATAGAGACCCTTTACCAGCGCCACGATTAGCGAATTCAAGCATTAGACGGATACAATCACCACTAATTGATAAATAGCTCGCGAGAATTTCTCATGAGCAAGAATTTCATAGAACAAGGGCAGTTCGGGATTGTAGAGAGGAATGGGAAGACTCACAGGAGTTGACCTAGCGAGATTATAATTTTCTCGATCATCACACCGATGATCGGAAACAACTTTGCGAAAGAATAGATGAAGATTCTTGATTGGGAATAGTAGACAAGGTGAAACCCTTCTCTTGTAATTTCTTTTGAGTTTCATCTAAAAGGGTTTCATATCTACGACCAGGTGGAGCCATTCTTAGAATATGGGAATGATTAGAGAATTGAAGATCAAGAGAAAGAAGAAAAGGAAGATTTACAGTAGCAGAAACACAAATTGCGGAGGAAAAGAGTTGAAGAAAAGTTGCAGAGAGAAAGTAAAAAAGAAGAAGAGGAGGGTGAGAAAACTATATATAGAGAGAAGAATTCTCGAGAAGACAAGTGCATTTAATGCGAGAGGGGACGTGAATGGTCAAGAAAAAAACGGTTGAAAGAGACGTGTCAAGAAAAGAGTGGAAGAAGAAACATGTGTAATAAATTCTGTGTAAAAGTACGAGATTGTAACAGATAAAGATGAATAGTTGCGGCATTTCAAAATACTAGTTCTCATGACATTCTCTTCTTCGCAGAGAAGACATGAGAAGAGGCAAGATGTAGGATCTAAATATCGCAACATCAATATTTCGCGAGATTAGTAAACGACAGCATCGCGAAGGCGTCACAGAAGGGTAATATAAATGACGCAATGAATGACGACAGCCAAAACACGAGAAAGATGTGAAAACCTAGCGAAGTTTAGGAGAGTTGCGAGATTATATGTTTGTACACTTGCGATATTTCGCAAGTCATTCCCGAAAATAAAGGACAGCTTAGCTGTCATCCATTGTGTACTACCCTATATAAAGAGTTGAGTAAGCCTGTTGTAGGAGAGATCTTTTTCGGAGTGTTAGACAAGTCATTAGGAGAGAGAAAGTGTGTGGTGATTGTAATTTCTTTAGCTCTTTCCTATCTTATCTTGTAAACATTCAAGGAATTAATCAATAAAATCATTATTATTCATCTTCAAATGTCTTAGTTGTGTGGATTATTGTGAGGGGTGTAGTGTAGGATTTCCTGCAACTACATGGATCATCCCATATGTATTGGTTTCCCAACTTCTTAAGTTTGTCCCTCTCAGCACGAGACAAGTTCTTTGGGATTTGTTTAGATACCAAGTAATTCACAATGTCAACATATTATGGTTCTCCAAAGGCTATTGAGAATAGTTGCTCATCCAAAAAACTTTCACGCAATGGGATAGCCTCCTTGTCGACAAAAAGAAGGCTCAAGTGATCCGCAACTGTGTTCTCAATTCCTTTCTTGTCCTTAATTTCAATATCAAACTCTTGTAAGAGTAGAATCCATCGTATGAGCCTCGGTTTCGCTTCTTTCTTCATTAGCAAGTACCTAACTGCTGCATGATCCGAAAAGACAACAACTTTTGTACCAATTAGATAAGAGAGAAAATTTTCCAGAGCATAAACAATAGCTAACAACTCTTTTTCAGTGGTTGTGTAGTTTTGTTGGGCCTCATTTAACATTCTAGAAGCATAATAAATAGCACGAGGTTCCCCACACGTTGGCCAAGTACCGCACCAACCGCATAGTCACTTGCATCACACATGAGCTTAAAAGGCTTGCTCCAATCCGGTGGTTTAATGATAGGGGCTGAAATCAAAAGATCTTTCAAACGGTTGAATGCCACCACACACTTTTCATCAAAGTTAAAAACCACATCTTTTTGCAATAAGTTACAAAGTGGCGATGCTATCTTGGAAAAATCCTTGATGAATCTACGATAAAAACCTACATGACCAAGAAAAGAACGTATCTCCCTCACCGTAGTGGGAGGCGTTAAAGCATGAATAAGGTTTATCTTAGATTTATCAACTTCCAAGCCTTTAGAAGATATTATATGGCCTAAAACTATGCCATGAGTTACCATGAAATGGCACTTCTCCCAATTCAACACAAGATTTGTTTCAACACATCATTCAAGGATTAGTGACAAATTGTTCAAGCAAGGGTCAAATGAATCACCAAAGACACTAAAGTCGTCCATGAACACTTCGATTATGTTTTCAACATATTCTGAAAAGATACTTACCATACACCTTTGAAAGGTAGCTGGAGCATTGCACAAGCCAAAAGGCATCCTTCTATAAGCAAAAGTACCGAAAGGACAAGTGAAAGTAGTTTTCTCTTGATCCTCCGGTGCTATCACAATCTGATTGTAACCTGAATAGCCATCAAGGAAACAATAGTAAGATTGTCCAGCTAAACGTTCAAGAATTTGATCAATAAATGGTAAAGGAAAGTGATCTTTTCTAGTGGTGGCATTCAATTTCCTGTAATCAATACAAACCCTCCAACCGGTTTGCACACGAGTTGGGACAAGTTCATTCTTATCATTCTCCACCACCGTCACACCTGATTTCTTTGGTACTACTTGTGCCGGGCCCACCCACTTACTATCGGATATGGGGTAGATAACACCCACGTCCAAAAGCTTGAGTATCTCCTTTTTCACAACTTCCATCATAGGGGGATTCTAACGACGTTGTGCTTCCCTTGTAGGCATTGCATCATCCTCCAAACGAATCTTGTGCATACAAACGGCAGGGCTTACACCCTTGATATCAGCAATTGTCCATCCAATGACCGTCTTGTACTTCCTTAGTACCCTTAGAAGTTTTTGCTCCTGTAATTCACTAAGCTTGTTAGAAACAATCACAGGTAAATCTTCCTTGTCACCCAAGTACAAGTACTTTAGCTGATCGGGAAGAGGTTTCAATTCTAACTTTGGAGATTTAACAATAGAAGGTACAAGATTTTCATCACTGCATGGTAAAGAAATAAAAGAGATATTATGATTTTCCGTGCATCCTTGTAGTGAGTTAAGATCACCAAGGGCTTCCTTGACTTCATTACCACACTCTACACCATTATCCATGGATGTTGTTAAAATGGTTTCCAAAACATCATCACCATTCAATTCATATACTTGTTGTGCCAATGTATCCATAACATGAATGGAGAAACAAGAGTGGACATCACTAGGTTATCTCATCATCTCGAAAATGTTGAAACGTATTATTTCTCCATCAAACTCCATAGTTAGCGTTCCCTTGTCCATGTCAATAATGGTTTTTGTCGTTTTCATGAAGGGACACCCAAGTAGCAATGGAAGAGACGAGTCAGGTGACCCTTCATTCATCTCTAACACACAAAAGTCAGCTGGAAAGACTAATTGATTAACCTTCACAAGAACATCCTCAATAATACCCATTGGGTAGACATTAGAGCGATCGGCTAATTGCAATACAATTCCAGCCTTTTTAAGAGGACCAAGATCAAGTGAATTATACATGGATGCAGGCATAACATTTACGGATGCACCTAAGTTCAACATAGCTTTGTTAAATGTAGTGTTACCAATTGTGACTGGAATGTCAAAGCTACCAGGATCCTTGCATTTCAGTGGGAGTTTGTGTTGTAAGATTGCCGAAGCATTCTCCCCCACACTTAGCACTTCATTACCTTTGAGCGTTTGCTTATTGGTACATAAGTCCTTCAACACCTTTGCATACTTTGGAACTTACTTAATAGCATCAATGAGTGGTATGTTCACATGGATCTTTTTAAGAACGTCTAAAATCTTATTTTCTAGTTCCGCCTTCTTGGAACTTGCAAATATGCGAGGGAAAGGTAAAGGAGGAACATAAGTAGAAACCGGAGTTTTAGAGTTAGGAATAGGTACCTCAGAAGTTTGGGGAGAATCATCATTATTCTCCTCCAAAACAGGTTCCTTTGGTGTTTCCACATTGCCCGAATCAGTAACTTCGGGTTGCACAAGTTGTGTACTACTTTTCAACATAATAGCATTGACGTCCCCTTTTGGGTTGATAGGTTGAGAAGGAAGTTTCCCACCATTTTGTGCCTTCAACTGGTTCAACTCAATAGCCATAGAACCAACTTGAGTTTGCAAATCCTTAACCGTACTCTCCGTTATTTGCATAAAAGATTTCAACAACTCTTCCATATTGGACCCCATATTTTGAGGTTGTTGTTGTTGCTGAAATTGTTGTTGTTGTGGTTGAAATCCACTCGGACGGTTGAAGTTGGGTTGTTGAACCGCATCTTGCTTGTTGGCATAGCTAAAGTTGGGATGATCTCTCCATCCTAGATTGTAAGTGTTGGAGTAGGGATCATACCATCTTTGCTGATTTGGGAAGACCGCACTAGCTTGCTCCAACTCTTTACCATATGAAGGTAAAATAACCGCAGCCATCTTTTGTATCATTTGCTCCATGCTACCCATCCTTTGATCAAGGTGTGATGATGAATCACTAACTTCATGCACCCGCTTAACCATTGGTTCACCTCTTGTGTAAAATTGTTGCGAGTTCGCAGCCATGCTTTCAATCAACTCGGTAGCTTGGGCCACCGTCTTGTTCCAAATGCACCACCACCCGCGACGTCAAGGAGATATCTATCACTAGATTCGAGACCTTCATAGAAGTATTGGATTATCATAGCATCACTGAATTGGTAGTGTGGACAGCTTGCCACTAATCTCTTGTACCGCTGCCAACATTCATACAATGATTCTCCCATATTTTGCTTTATCCCACAAATCTCCTTGCGAATTTGAGTAGCCTTTGATGCAGGAAAATACCTCTCTAAGAAAAGTTTCTTCAACCCGTTCTATGTAGTGACACTTCCGGAAGGCAAGTAATACAACCATTCCTTAGCATTGCCCATCAAAGAGAATGAAAAAGCTTTCAACATTGCACCATCGGCATTAGTCTCCGCTGGTAGCATGGCCGTGACTATGGTATGGAAATCCATGAGATGCTTATCATGGAAATTCGGTAACTCTCTAATCAACCCCGGTTTGATCTCAAAAGTTGAGTTTGTTTCAATACACCACCGTTGTGCATCAAGCCTATGAGAAGCCAAGTGATAGGTGTTGTAAACGCCTTGATATTTATCTATTGTTTATGCTTTCTTTGCGAGTTTTCTTGTAAATTATGTATCTTATGACTGCTTTTGAGTTTATTAGGTGCAATGATGTCATTATGAGCAAAATATGGAAAAACCATTCACCTGGAGCAAGAAGTCCAAAAGTGTCATTTTGCAGACGAGTGATACCCGGAGCCCAGTCAAGGATAAGGGACAACCAGTGGAGTCTAATAAGAATTGCTAAAACCACCCATTGGTGATTGACAACCGTCCCACACTAATAGACCGAGTTTGGTCGAACTCATGTGTTTTCAGACAACACATTTCATTCTTCTCTTGATCTGCAGATAGATTTACAAACCTGTAGTGGAGATTGAGAGAAATCAGGAAGAAATTGATGGGAGAATTGAAAAGGAAAAGTATCTGTGATCAAGAAAATTAAGAGGAAGCTGTGCTGAAGAACAAATTCGCTTAGTTAAATGAATCTGTAATGTTCTAGGTTTATAGGTTAGGGTTTTGTTGGGAAGATGATGAGGAATTGAGGGTTTGCTGTCGAAATGACGAGATTGAGCAGAATCAGAAGATGGGTTAAACTCGAATTCGAGTTTGGAATGATTGTTGTTGCTGGTTAAGGGATGAACGGAAGTTGAGATTCAGAGTTTGACAAGGGAATCAGAGAGATGAGTTTTGATTCGTACAACAATTTGTTGGAGTACTTGAGTTGAGAAGTCAGGGAAATCAGTAAGTTGTTTATGTATCTTCCGTTGAAATGAAGTGATGAATGGGTTGAGCTACATCAGGTGGTGGTTGAATGATGCAGGAGTGGACTGGAAATGACTCAGTTACCGGTGCTTGTGTTGAAAAGATATTGTTGCAGTTCTGTAGTTCAGTTTAAGGGTTTGAAAGGATTGGCAAGTTCTGTATGGAGACAACAAGAAAGGAGGAGATGCCAATGGATATGTTGGTGTTGATTACAGGTGGAGATATGAGATGATGACTGCAGTAGCTGAGCAGTTCTGAAATGGAGCTCAGTGCCATTGGCTGAACTGGGAATGAGTTCTAATGTTGGTACCTTGATTCTGGTGGTGACTGACACAGGGAATAGCGAGGAGAATGGTCACAGGAAGTGCATAGCTGAGATTTAACAAGATATTGCAGGAAGTGGCTGAGATGAATTGCAGGTAGATGGACTGAGGTAATAATGGTATTGTTGTTTAGTGCAAGTATTTGTTGCAGGGAGCTTGAACTGAACTGTGGAACTGGTGCTGTTTAGAAGGATTGGTGATGGAACTGAAGGTTCGACTGGTGTTGTTGGTTATGAAGCTAGGCTGTATTGCAGTAATGAATGAGCTAAAGGTCTGGTGGAATGTGGCTCGGATAAAGGTTGCAGAAGAAGGGATGGAGAGCAGTTTGGGAAGTGAGGTATGGCATGAGGTTGTTGGTTATGAAGCTAGGCTGTATTGCAGTAATGAATGAGCTAAAGGTCTGGTGGAATATGGCTCGGATAAAGGTTGCAGAAGAAGGGATGGAGAGCAGTTTGGGAAGTGAGGTATGGCATGAGGCGGTTGGAATGAATGAGAGTTAATGACCTGAGCTGTGAAATGGAAACAGAATGTTGCAACAAAACTGCAGAAACAGTGCGAAAAGTGAGCGAGAATGGCGAGCCGGTGGTACTAGTTCCGGTTGCCAGATTTTGGAACCGAAAGTGGGGATCGTAATCTTTCAGTAAATTATAAAGGTAGAATATGTTGGATGCAATAGTTGGTCGCTGGACATATGAGCTACGAGTCACGCTTTTGGGCACGTTTTCGCAAGAACAAGGAATTGGCTTAAATGGTTCTTTTGTGAATGTATGGACTGCAGAGAAGTAGAGTTGAGCTACTGGAAGTTTAGAATTGCATGGTAATAGCTTTTTATCATTCAGGTGGCTAGAGACATTTTCCCGGTGATGATTTCCGGCGCCGGTGACCGGGTACCGATGATGACGTCAGCAATCCGACGATCCTGTTTTGGACCCAGAATTTCCAGAAGAGATGTTTTAACACATGGGCTTGGTGGACCACTTGGAGATGGACTTTTGAGAAGAATGAGGCATGACCTAATTGAAAAAGAGTATCCTTTATGGAAATTGAGAAACATATAAAAGAGAATACTTTTCTCTATATTGAATATCTTTTTCTTTACTTGTTTTCTAGGGTTTCACATGATAGTTCTTCTTTGCTTTCTATGATGATTTCCAAAAACACAAGTAACTAAGTTTTATTATTGGTTAAAGATGTAGTTGGATTTTGCAACCAAGTTATTGATTTTATGAATTAGTTTTCTCTCAAAATCATCGTTCACTTTCTACGGTTTATAATAATTGCATGATTGGCGTATTGCAATATGATTGAATGTTTGTTTAGTTAAGTCTAGAATTGATTGAACTCACGTCCATATCTATAGCTAATTTAGGGTTCATCATCGAGCGATAACCTTGAATACGAGTAACATGATATGATTACGGTTTGTAGTGATACACTCTTGTAATCATATCTAGAGTTTGACCTTTGTCCGAATTGTCATGCGCAATGTATGACAATTGCATTGATTAGCCTATTTCTGAAACTTAATGCTCTTAGGAATTGAACTTAATTAGCGCAAGGCATTAGGTTATTCTTTAGGTAGAATTCACATACGCAGCTCTAATGTGTGTGTTGTTGAACTTAGGAAATTACGGAGTATTCTTGCAATAAGGTATTCTAGGGCTTTTGATGATAGCGAGATTAAATACGAATTTTATTCATACATTCAAATACTTGTTTACAATTGAAGATGAAACCTTTACCCAATATTTTCACATCCTTGCTTTGCGTGATTTATTTCTTTGCTTTGCTTTTATTTTAGTATAATTTTACAAAAATCAGAAAATCCCCCCTTGTTACTTATAAGAAACCATAACATATTGACAACCCAAGACCTCTCTGTGGGAACGATCCTTTCTTTCCCTTGCTATATTATATATTTTGAGTAGTGAGAAAGTAATTTATTTTTGACGCATACGACAGCGATCAACAAGTCCTTGAGTGTACGATTTGCATCACCCATTGCTTTTTCTTCTTATTATTATTCTTCTTCAACTAGTGGTTCTTCTACGAATGGAACCTCTTGTTCTTCTTTTAGTTGTAACTCTTCTTCCACTTCCAATTCTTGTTCTTCCGTTGTGTCTTGACTTGGTTGGAGTATTATGCCTCTTCGAGTAGCTATCCTGCACCTTGGATAGTTCCGATCTTTAAAATCCAGGGATTAGGTACCTGAAAACAATTATCGCAAACAAGTGAGAAACAAGAAAAGAAAACAAAAAGCAAAGATAAAAGCAGAAATTATAAAAAGAAACTAAAAACTTAATAACAAGCCGTATGCCTCCCCGGCAGCGGCGCCAAAATTTTATTCGCTGTCATATGCGTTAAAAATAATTTCACTTTCTCACTCAACAAAAATAAATGAAGTATGTGATGAGAAAGAGTTTGTTTCCACAGAGAGGCTTTTGTTGTTATAAAATTTCAGTTTCTTAGTAACCAAGGGGGGATTTTTGTTTTAGCAAAGCAATAAAAATAAATTGAAAGCAAAGTAATAATAAAAGTAATCGATAAGAGGAAGATATTGGTCACGATAGTATCATTCACAAACATGAGTTTTCATCAATGACTAGAATTGATTTAATCTCTCATTTACTAAAGCTCCTAGGATACCTTGATCGCAAGTATATCCCGCTAATTCCATGATTTCATCACAACCACATTAAAAGATGTATATGTGAATTCTTCCTAAAAAGAAACCTAAAGTGTAAAAGCACAATTAAGTTTAACTCCCTAAAAGAAATAAGTTCTATGGAATAAGACTAATCAATGCAAACGAACATGTAAAAGCACTAATCCGTTTTAACAAAGGTTATGATTCACTTGTGACTAGTAGGATATATCACAACAAGCACTACCCACAATTATGCTACTTAGAATCAGGGATAAACAACTTTTTCGTATTGAAAACCCTAATATAGCTTTAGAAATGAATGCAAATCGGATTGATTCCGGACTCAACCAATCAAACAATCAAATCATATGGCAATATAAACCATGAATCATAAACAATAAATTATTGAGACAAAACTAAGAGCAGTTCTTATGGAATGAACAAACTTGGAGTTTGTTCATTTTGCTCCCACTATGGAATGAACAAACATTAAAAATGGATGTTCAAATCAATATATTTGTTGATTTGAACATCGAGACGGACAAACCAGCGCACGCTTGTGTTAAGGACGGGCGACCTAGCTGCCAACGCTGGTGTCTGAAGAAAAAACGCCAGCGTCTGAATATCCAACGCGCGGCTTGCGTTAGAACGCTAGCGTTTTTGCTAAAGACGCCGCGTTCTTTCTAAGAGCGCCAACTGCTCTTTCCATCCCGGCACAATTGTTCCTTTCCTTTCCTTATAATTCACTTCGTCTACAGACTTAAACTCACACCTTATTCAACACTACCTCAACATTACACAATTTCCATACCGTCTCTAAATTTTCTTTTTCTTTTCAAACAAAATTATTCATATCAATTCAATCTTTCAGAAAAATTTCATCTTTAACAAATATGGCATCCTCACAACAACGATCACAACAACGATCACAACAACAAACACAAACACCACAAGAAACACAACAATCACAACAAAGGAACACAAGAATTCGTGGTCCCAAGTATACTATGGATGAAGATGAGTCACTTTGCAGAAATTATGTATTATTTACATTAGATAATATCAATGGTATTTATCAAGAAAAAAAAACTTTTTATGGTAAGATTTTAGAAAAATTTGGTGAAGAAACTGGTAACATTAATAGACGTGATGTCGATGGGTTGTGTCATCGTTTTCACACAATTTCAGCATCCTTTTCTGAATATGTAGCTTTGATCACTCAAATGTGGAACAACATAAAAAGTGGTGAAGGCGAACCGGATGTGGAACGAAGATGTCGGGAAGAGTGGCAAAGATCCCACAAAGGTTGCAGCTTCCAACATGAAACTTGTTTCACCATTTTGAGGGTGCTTAACAAGTTTAATCCATACTTCTTTGGAAGGTCATCAAGTGCAAAGATCACCACATGGTTCGATCTCGCAGATTTTCTCGAATGGAGGGCCTCGCTTCCTCACCGGAACTCTGGAACTCTAGACGTTAGTCGGTAAATCCAAAATGTATTAATAAATAAGCAGATCAAAATAGTTTACACAATAGTAATCTAAGAAAACGTAAGATAACACCAACTCCAAGAGACGAAGAGGAGGTGGTGCACAAAACGAATTATTGTAACAAGATCTTGCAAAAACCCATCTAGAGACGCAGCCCAACGAGACGAAGAGGAGGTGGTCAAAGCGTGAAGGAGGTTCAACGCGAGTTCAACTATGCTGATCACAAGGCAATGGAGATGCAAATGGAGGCAGATAGAGTCAGGGACCGTGCCATTTCTTTAAATAATCAACAGAAAAGTCGTCTTTTGCGAGAACAATACTACAAGGATTGTAAGCTAAACAAGTTACTCTCCTTGGAAACCGGCATAATAAATGAACGACAATATGCTGTATGGACTAAGCAAATGGATGCGGCCAAACAACAACAAGTCCTGGCCGAACAACAAACTGAAGTCCCCCCCACAACAAATTGGTCCGTATGTGAATGTGGAAGACGAAGATGATGCCTCAGAAGAAAACGAAGAGGAATTCAGTCTTGCTAACTAATTTTAATTCTTACCTAGTTAAGTTTAATTTAATTCAGTGTAGTCGTTTAATTTAATTCAGTTTAGTTTAGTTTAATTGTACTCATTTATTTAAAGTTTATTTAAAATTATTTTTAATATAATTGCCTCAATTTTAACAAACAACTTTAAATTAAAAAACATATTAATTAAAATAAACAACAACACTAAATTGAAAATTACATCTATCTCCCTCTCCCTCTCCCTCGCCCCCCCGAACCGTCTGTTGAACCTTTTAAAGCCCAAAGGTGCTTTGTTAAATCTTGTCTTAGTTGTGCATAGATTCCCCGATTGTGGAGTCTGTCAGTGGAAAGTCTATATTCTCTTGCCGTACGCCCACGCTCTACCACAAGATCCTTGGTTAAATCTTCATCTGGAAAACTAGTCCAGGTTGGGTCACGCCTGGTTTCTTCAATGACCATGTTATGTAGAATGATACAAGTCAGCATAATTTTGTTCATTTCTTGAATATCAAAAAAGCGTGTCGGCCCAGCTATGATGGCAAACTTCCTTTTCAATATGCCAAAAGCGCGTTCAACATCCTTTGTGCATGCCATTTGTTGGTTGTTAAAGTACTTCATATCCTTCGAAGACGTCGGACCAAACCTACCTGTTTATAAGCTTGAACCATAGTTGACCATTCTGGATAGATTTCGTCTGCTAGATAATAACCCTGAGTGTAATGATGATCTTTGATGGTAAAACTACAGTGCGGCGCGACCCCATTCTTAAGATCTTCAAACAATGGTGACTTATATAAAGGCATGCCAAAACCAACAATCATAAGTAGCTGAAGCTTCCAAAATTACAGTTGGTTTTGGATAATGACCCTTATATTGGCCTGCCCATTCTACCGGATACGCATGCCACGTCCAGTGCATGCAGTCAAGACTACCTAGCATTCCTAGAAAACCCCTCTCGGTGTTTTCTGCAGTTATTCTTTGAACATCTTCCTGAGTAGGCTTTCTTAAAAAGGTTGGACCAAAATGCTCGACTATTGTTTCGCAAAACAATTTGAGATACCTAAAGGCGGTTTTTTCCCAATACAGATGTAATCGTCCGTGGAATTCGCGGGTACCCCATAACATAGTATATGGAGGGCCGCAGTGACCTTTTGTTCGGGACTAAAGCCTCGTATATGTCGTGCATCATACTGATTATAATTAAATAAAGGTTGTACCTAACAAAGCTCGGCAATAATCCTTTGCGTCAAGTTGCGGCCCATGTGGAATCGACGCTGAAAATCCTCATCGGAATACACACAGTCATGATTAAAATAATCATGCATCAGCTTTTCGTGGTAAAAATGTCGATTCCGCCACGTCCATCTTCTAGTCGCAACTTCATATGGCTCTAAAGGCTTTGGTATGATCCCGGTTTGTAATTACAACATAAAATTTTGTCTTCTTCTATCTTGATCTGCATCTTAATCCATTTGATGCAAAAACTCCATACACATTTCTTCATCTTCTTCGTACAACATGTCATCCATCTCCATATCCTCCTCAGAAGAATCAAAATCAGAATTCATGGTTAAAATTGAAAGTAATTGAAATTAAGAAAAGAAAAGATTGATCGGATAAAAGATTGTTGTGTATTTGTGAGATCAAATTCGAGTCGTATTTATAGAGGTGGAAACTAGCCATTCCGGTGGCCGTTAAAAAGGTGTCGTTGGCGGTCGTGGCTCAAATGCTGACGCCAACGCTTTTAGTTCGGTCGCCAGCATTAGACATTCGACCGCGCGTTTAACCCTAAAACGCTCACTACTTTTCCATAGTGGAGAATCCTGTTTGACCATCCACGTGGCTCAATAAAAAATTTCATTTGAACATTGCTATAGGAATTTCTCTAATGCATTGAATAGGCCTAAAAAAAAATCTAATGCAATGAATCAAATATCATGTTGAGAAATCAACTTTATCACATAACCAATATTATGTGTTTAGCTACTCATAGCTTTTGAGTTCATCATAATCATAATCAATAATAAAATGAAGAAGATGAAAAATGAAATGAAAGCAAACCCTAATCGCCGCTCTTCAAAACTCCAAGTAGAAAATACGTGATCTCCCAAAGTAGTAGAAGACTCTTTCTTTTGTAGCTTTTCTCCAACTTCTAAAATTAAGTCCAATCTCCACGTGATCGGCAAAGTCCACCTGGTCACTGGTCAAAGTACCATTCAACTTAGTCAAAGCCACTGAGTCAGGGTCTAGTCGACCGAGTTAACTCAGTGTCTGAATTAGATTGAGTCAGTTAGCTAATCAGATAAGTCAGGTCTGGCTCAGTCTAATTCACTTTGGCCTAGGCCATTTGCACTGGCCTGATTCTGTGTTGCACAATCATTGTGCATGACTGCTCTTCTGCTGCTCCATCTTACGATTCTATGGTGCATAATTTCCCAGATACATCCCTTGTAAACTCAGTTCAGCTACAACTGTCTCCTGCAATGGCTTCATTCAACAGTTCCTGCAGCTTCTTGCTTCACAACAACCACCTTTAATAGCTTCAATTCCAGCTGCACTATCACAACAAACTTAAGCCACCTGCAACTCATATCACTGCTTCCAATTTAATTCCATTGCTCCAACACAGCTGTAATGTATCAGCATCACTGCCTGCACTATCACCACTTCTGCCTCAGACTCACTACTCCAATCCATCTGTAGTTTAGCCAATGCATCGGTCACAACCATCCAGCTCAGTTCATTTCTCTAATGCATCATCAACCATTCTGCTGCTTTATAATCATCTGCTAAACTCCATTCCATACACAAACACCTGAGACTGCCATTTAAATTCTTTATCTCAACACAACACCACCATCATCTTCTCTGGCCAACAGCTGCAATCTCAGTTCATGTACATTATCATAACAACCTGCTATTGCATGTACCTGCATCTTCTTGCATCATTTGTAGCATCAATCAAGTACCTGCTCAGCTCAACAGCCTACCCATCTCAGCTAATACCACCAACACATCTCAAACAAGCCCATTACAGTTCATCCATTCCCAGCTGTAGCTAGAACCAAAGATCAACTCAGTTCCAACATCTTGAACTCATTACAGTTCCTTGAAGCAGCAAACAACCCATCTCCATCTCAGGTTCAAGACCGAATTCACAACCTCACTGCAGCAACAGCAACTTCATAGTCTCAACTGCAATTGCAACTTTAAACCACCTGAATTGGTTTGTTTCTCGGCATCAGTAAATATCTCCATCTCATCTTCAATTCACCTGCAACAGCTCCTAACATTCATCTAATCAATTCCATAGCCAACTGACTCAAGTACAGGCTCTCAGTAACAACACCAGAACACTTGCAAGCTTCACATACAACATCACCACTTCAATTGAGACTCAACTCAGTTCTCCCAATTTATCAAAGAACCACGAACATAAATACCCACAGAATCTTCTCTTCCTTCCAACAGAACCCTAACTCCAGTTCCTTCTTTTCCTATTCTCGATTCAAATCTCAGATCTCGGATGCATCCACTGAAACCCCATGAATATCAACATCACCACTTCAATTGAGACTCAACTCTGAGATAACCTATCGTCTTATTCTTGAAATCGAGCTCAGCTTCTTCCACAATCAAATCTGTTTTCTTCAACAGCAACATCACCTCAATTGTTCACCCATGCCTGCATCTGAATCTCCACCTTCCCCAACAAACCCAAAAGTGTTAAAGCACTGCTCGGTCGAACTCGCATGCGTTGCTCTCTCAAGCATGTTTGTCAATATTAGTGATCAAAACTATAAGTCTTGATTTCTAGTCTACTATAGCTAAGTCTCGGACTAGGATAGAAAGTGTAGTTGAGCTCAAGAACTCCATGGCGATCATTATACAAGACGAAGAACTACTCAAGGAACTGGTGGAACTTCATCGACTAAAAGGTATGTGGAGACTTGAACTTATCTATCACTCAAAGTTTATCTACTCTATCTCTTATCTTGAGACAAAAGTCGTTTTGCTATATAGACTTTGATTATACACATTTGCTATTTCGAGCCGAGTTTATCTCGCTTATCTATTTCTCGAAATATGTGTTGGTAAGCTTTCACTTTCGCCAAGTTCATCTTTACCTAGTGACGAAAGTCATGTTATGTTTTAATTACTCGAAAATGGCTTTGACGAAAAATAGTTTGTGAATAACAACTATATAACGTCCTCTAAGAATGTTTCAATGATTGAAATGAGAGTTTAGATTATATACCCATTGTTGGATATAAACATTGTGTGGAAACACAACCATGTATAAGTCCTTATTCCTTGAACCAAAGTATGCGTACTTTGCTGCTCAGGAAACCGGAACAGAGTCCGCGAACCCAGTCCGCGTACTGTCGGATATTCTCTTCCCGAGAAAATCTGCTGGAGTTTGTGAACTATTTACAAACTTATTTACTTAAGTCCGCATACTTAGGTTGGTTATTTTCTAAATCGATTATTCTGATCTTATACATATATTAACTAAGGAATTCAAATTTGCAAACCGTGGCTATAAAGTTCATGAATCGATTCGAGTGAATCAAAACGTTTTTGCTTCGATTGTGTCTTGTATACTTTTATAAGATCTAAGCAATTGAAAAACTCTCTAACTAGTTCATTTGAGTCATTTGAACTAGTTATGGTAAAGAAGAATATGGTTAATATGGAAGTGCTCATATGGCTAACCATTTGGTTAACTACTGTTGAACCAACGAATGTACATGTTTGGGTATGGTTACACAAACCTAAAACGTGCATTTCATTTGTGTGTAACAAGCTAAGTTTTCTATCTAACGATTGAAAGATATTAGATTGAATCTAATCAGGTTTTCATCTAACGGTGAATATTGAATGTTTTGTTACTAAGCTAACATTGATTGCAAACCCTGATTTGAAAGACTATATAAAGGAGAACTCTAGCAACTGGGAAACCTAATCCCCACACCTCCTGTGTGATACTAGTTGTATAAGCTAGAGTCGATTCTCCTTTAACCTTAGGTTTCTACCAAGACCCTGTAGGTTAACGACTTGAAGACTTCATTGGGATTGTGAAGCCAGACCGATACTACTTTCTTGTAGTTGTGTGATCTGATCTTGATGTTTCTATCATATTGAGTACAATCGTAACGATTGGCTTGATATTGATATCTCCGATAGGCAAGATATAAAAGTAATCACAAACACCTTCATCTCATCGTTTGTGATTCCACAATATCTTCTTTCGCCGCGTCGATTAAGATTATTGTGTGGTGATTGATAATACTAGGCTGTTCTTCGGGAATATAAGTCCGGGTTATCAATTGGTTCTTGTTCACCTTTATTTATCAAAAGACGGAACAAAACTCGTAGGTATTTCTATGGGAGACAGGTTTATCTATTATCGTAGACTTTTCTGTGTGATACAGATTTGTTTATTAATGTCTTCGACTTTGGGTCGTAGCAACTCTTAGTTGTGGATGAGATCAGCTAAGGGAATCAAGTGCGTAGTATCCCGCAGGGATCAGAGACGTAAGGAGCGCAACTGTACCTTGGATCAGTGTGAGATTGATTGGGGTTCAACTACAGTCCAGACCGAAGTTAGTTTGTAGTAGGCTAGTGTCTCAGAGCGGCTTAATACAGGTGTGTGTTCAATCTGGACTAGGTCCTGGGGTTTTTCTGCATTTGCGGTTTCCTCGTTAACAAAACTTCTGGTGTCTGTGTTATTTCTTTTCCACATTATATTTTGTTATATAATTGAAATATCACAGGTTGTGCATTTGAATCAATCAATTGGGAAATCCGACCTTTGGTTGTTGATTGAAATTGATTGATCCTTGAACATTGGTCTTTGGTACCCGTTCAAGTGATTTCTCTTGTATTCAATTAGACTCGCATATTTCTATTTGCTTGAGTAAGAATTGAATCGAGAAAGAGAGATATAACTCTTTGATATACTTTATTAAGATTGAGTCTAGTTGATTCTCTTGAAAGTATTTTAGAGTTAGTCCATACAGATTGCTAATCGAAATATTGGGTGTGGTTGTTGTACCCCCGCTTTTTCAATTGGAATCAGAGCAGGCAAACACGTTTAAAGACCTTACAAGTCTGTGTTTGTAGCGATCTGACTCTATGGACATGAATTATATCTCCAAAAACGTACCACCAGTCTTCGATGGCTCAAACTACTTATGGTGGAAAATTATTATGCATGCTTTTCTTCAAGCTCGTGATTTTCAAACATAGGTACGAGTTGTTAATGGAAATGATCCTCCGGTTAATACAGATATTAGATGTAATCCGGAAAAATTATTCAATGCATAATTCTGACGGCTTAAATGCTATCATTCATGCCATTACCACAGATCTTCAGCATCATGTGACTATGTGCACTAAGTCTAAAGAAGCCTGGATATCTTAGAAACCATATTTGAAGGGAATACCAGTGTGAAATAAGCTAGGCTTCAAACCTAAATTCTGATTGGGAAAACCTTCGTATGGCAGATGAAGAAACATTTGATGAGTTTAATCACAAAGTGTCTGTAATTGTTAATGCATCTTTTGCATTGGACTATTCCTGAAAAGGACTTGTGATGAAAATTCTTAGATCAGCTGCCATCTAGATACGATTCTAAGAAGCATCTTTGATAAGCACGTAAGTGCGACATTTTTATACCCGCATTTACACTAGCTAGGTCTCGAGTTTTAGCTAATAATATTGTTTTAAGTCATTTACAGGTTATTACAAGTGAAATCCGTTCACCCGAAAACTAATGGCTTAGAAGATAAATTGGCACTTGCAACTTATGGTGCCAAAGGAGGAGCTTAATGAGAGTTTTTTTGGGCCGGCAAACCAATAACTCATTTACCGCCCAGGACCACCTTGTCATCTTGTTCGTTTAAGCGCGTGAACTGCACATGTGAAAATAAAGGAGGACGTGTTATCCTCTTACCACATTTCTTTTTGGCAAGCATCAAACAGCATATGCTCTTCTCTATCGAAGAGTTTTCATTTCTTCTCAAAGATACGACCGAGATCCGGAAGCAGAATGACATGACGGATGGATTTATTGGAGTTCTTGGCCTGAGACCAAATCGGGGTTTCAAAGCTACGGTTCTTACAACATCAATTCGTGATTTATACCTTGAGATTCAGGGCTGTAATCGATGGATTAAGATGGGGTTTTGATTCAAGACATATAAGGAGCTGATGATGCAGGATCGTGATATTTTGGTCACCAAATTTGGGGGTTTGTATATCAACTGAAATTGGGAATTTTGTCTCAACAAATTAAGCAGTGTTAGAAGATCAAGTGGGGAAAATCAAATAGAAGGTTTCTGTTCATGGAGATAATGATTGGTGTCTTTCAAATTGGTTAGGAAGATGTGATTTTATAACAGCATCAATGATTTTGGGGGTTTCCGTTGTGATCTGAATTGGGTTAAGAGCTGAAGAAAGGAGATATTGTTAACAACAATGACAATTAAATTGGGGGTTTTGCCGTGATGTGAAGATGAGTTTGAGATGGTTCATGTGTTTTGGTTTAGTGTGGACTGTGAGTGGGCTCAATTGCAAATACAAGCTACAAAGAAGTCAAATACATGAAAATAGGACTAATTCGTTGAGCTACAAATCAGAGAACAAGTCATAGCCTTCGTGTATAAATGAGAACTACAACCAACCAAGAAGGTAGCTGGAACAACACAATCTTTTCTTTAGTTTGCTAATTAGTTCATTGTTTAGTTCTCTTGTATGTTAGGGTTTTCTACTGAATATTTTTCTATGGCTGTCTACACAACAATGAGAACTAAACCCCTCTCTGCCAAGACTAGAGGGGAAGCTTAATGGGTTCTAGTATTATTTATAGTGATCATAAATGAATTCCATGTTTTAGTCCATTTCTTGTCTATGTTTTGATTGCATTTTTGTGTTGATGATGTTGACAAACTTCATAGATTCATTGTGATTTCCCGGATACATTGAATGCTAGGGAATCCCTGTGACATTTCTCAATTGAGCTTTATTTTAGAAACATCAATCACCATGAATTGGTATCTGTTTTGGTTACTTTAAAAATCCCAATTGCTATATATTCCGGGTAGAACGAATCATTATTCAGTTCTATTCGAGCTTCACAACTCAATTACAAATCAAAATTATATTATTGCTTTGCTAAACAATATTTCTTTTGAACACTTACAATCTCTCGTGATTTTCAAACATAGGTTTTCCTTTGCCATTTATTGATGAAATTATCGAGCGACTTGCAGTGTCATAAGTTCTATTGCTTTCTCGACGATACTTGGGAGATTGCTCGAGAGGATCGGGAAAAGACGACTTTTACATGCCCGTATGGAACCTTTGCTTACAGACGAATGCCCTTTAGGTTATGCAATGCACCAGAACGTTCCAACGTCTCATGCTAAGTATTTTTTTCGATATGGTTGGTAAGAATTTGGAAGTATTTATGGATGATTTCTCAATCTTTGGTGATAGTTTTATTGATTGCATCACTTGAGTTAGCTCGATTCGAGTTGTTAATGGAAATGATCCTCTTGAGTCGTCTTTTCAAAGTTAATCTTGCTTTTAGAGGTTACATTCCACCTCATTGGACTCAACAAGACAAGACAAAGTTCTTTGTCAAGTGCAAAACTTTCTGTGGGATGATCCGTTTTTGTTTAAAGTTTGCCCCGTGATCAGCTGGAGATGTATCTATACCAAAGGATATAGGTAGATGTAATCTTGTGAATCCAGTTCGATACCACGACTCGGAGGATCCTTCTTATGATTGATTGGCTTTGTTTTGCAGATGTCTGGCTGGAGACATAAAATTCAAACGCTTTAGGAGACAACCCTTGTGTTTGTGGGTATCACATGTGGAAGCCCTCACGAGACAGACTCAAAGAAATTATTGGGGACAATGTAGAAATTAAGTGTGGGGAGTTTTGGGGTAAATTTAATCCATGCTTTTCGGCAATGCATAATTCTTTCTACACCACTTGTCTAGAGCGGACATTTTTAATCCACTGTTTAGTGGTTTTGTCTAGCTGTTTAGCAGCTTAAATGCTATCATTCATGCCATTACCACAGATCTTCTTCTCTATCGAAGATTTCTTCTCAAAGATACGACCAGATCCGGAAGCAGCAATGACATGACGGATGGATTTATTGGAGTTCTTGGCCTAGATCATGTGACTATGTGCACTAAGTCTAAAGAAAATCAAATAGAAGGTTTCTCTGTTCATGGAGATAATGATTGGTGTCTTTCAAATTGGTTAGGAAGATGTGATTTTATAACGGCATCAATGAATTTTGGATATCTTAGAAACCATATTTGAAGGGAATACCCAAGAAGGGTGAGAAATAAGCTAGGCTTCAAACCTAAATTAAACGATTGGGAAAACCCATGTTTTATTTCTTGTCTATGTTTTGATTGCATTTTTGTGTTGATGAAGAAACATTTGATGAGTTTAATCACAAAGTAATCAATCAGAATTGTTAATGCATCTTTTGCATTGGGTAAGACTATTCCCTAAAAAGGACATTGTGATGAAAATTCTTGGATTTCACAACATTATTTCCATCTAGATACGATTCTAAGAAGCATGCCATCTTTGAGGGAAATAACCTTGATACACTTTCCATAAATACTCTTGTTGGAAAGCTAAAAATTCTTGATCAAAGTTCTGTTCGAACGTCTGCATTCAATGTTGTTTCCAACACAAGTGAAGCCTCTAACTTGTCTTGGGCTGATGAATGTTATTCCAATGATGGTTGTTTCGATAAACCACTGATAACAGAAAGGATCAAAGAGTTTGTAAAAAGAAGCAATAGATGTGTTAAACGTCCCTTGTCAGCGTTTGCTTCAGATGATTCAATAGAAGAAAAATCTCTAAGTGTCAACATCTTGAATACGTCTGATGGATGTAATGAACCCCCAGCTCTTGCAGCAGAAAATACGCATACTCGAGTTCTGATTCAGATTTTGAGTCTAACACAGAGATCATTGAATTCTTGAATAGAGAGGTTCTTCAAGAAAATTCTCAATTAAAAGCTTCATTGAAGAAACTGGAATCATCAATCCAGGTGAAAAATCTTGAGATAGACTATCTTAATGATAAACTCACCAGAACCATTACTCTAAAGGAAAAAGAGATTAATACTCTTAAGGATGATCTACAAAGATAATCTGGAAGTTCTGACAAAATTTCAGCAATGCTATTTGGTCAGAAATCCTTTGGAAACACAAATGGTTTAGGATTTAAAGGCAAAACTGTAGGTATAGTCAACCCTTTTGTTTCTATTGATCATGGAAAAATGAAGGTTGATGGTTGTGATAAACAGAAGGCAATTCAACAAGATAAAGAATCCTTGATTTGTTCCTTTTGTGGAAATGCAAATCATGTTGAAAGCACGTGTTGGAGATTCAAAAGGAACAACAAAAGAATTGCCAAACTGCAGAAGAACATGCAAAAGATGAATCTGGATAATCAACATGGTTCTCTTAAAACCAGTGCTTCTAGAGTCATAAGAGGTAGGAAATCTGGTTATACAACAAACCTTGGTAAACCACTATGTGGTAAAAGAGCGGAGAGTTTGGCTCATGACGTCCCTATCTAAAACCAGTGACGTTTGCATTCTCATCTTTAACTTGAGAGGATGAGGTTTGCGTCTATGTGTCTCAAGTAATGTAGTTATATGTTTCTCTTATTTTTGTTAAGAAAATATTCTCCTAACGTTATAGATAATGGATCATTAAACCACGGAAGACTTGTTCTACATTCTTCTAGGGTTTAGACGATCATAAGTCTTCTATAAAATCATTTGTAGACTTCCTTTTTCTCTAAAAGATACAGTTTCATGGCTCTGGTAACTAGAGGCACCACAAGCAGGGATGCAGTCGAAGCAGTTAATGTGTATCTATGTAAAGGAATCCTTTCCTCAAGGGTGAAGAAAGTGAAGGCTACAAATAATGGAGAAGGTTCTTCCTCTAACTGCCTCTTGTCTTTTTATTAGCTTGATAATAACTTCAAGGGTTTGGTGAAAGATTTCATCAACAAAAGAAACAATTTAAAATCTCAAATTGTTTCGTCTTTAGAAAAGATAACTCACTATGAACGAATGTTGTCTCTAACAAAGAACACCTTGCGTGAGCTAAAAAGAGAACTTAGTGAGTTGACAGATATTTCTGAAGACTTAGAGGAATTGAACAATCCCATAATCAATGGGTTTTTCAATAATGGGAAGGAATTCTTGGTAGATGCTCTGAGAAAGATCTACAACAACTAGTAAGTCTTCTATTAAGAATTTTATTTTCTTGTTCTATTTAGAAGAATATCTAGAGTTTGGAATAGCCATTATTGTGATTACTCATAGCTATGTCCAACGTTTTCATCTTCATGTTTTTAGGTTTATTTGTTTAAATTCTGAAAAATTGTTTGGAAGATGATTTTTGCAGTATTAATCTTTATGGTTTTATATATTACAATGTGTTATGGGATATGTGTGTTTGCGTCCTTGAACTATGATTGTCCCATCTCTTGTCAAAAGTTAAGTATTTCGTATGTCAATATGCATGTATTGGTAAAAGAATGAATGAACTTTTGACATCACAAAAGTTTGAAACCTATTATGTCATTATGCAAATATTGATGGAAGATAGGGTGAAATTTTTGTTCACGAGGATTATGTCTATTATCTGTCATTGTGCAAATAGTGATGGAAAATAGAATGAATCCTTGTCAATTCAGCAGTATTGATCTTCCCTGATCCATAATTTATGTATATACTGTGAGGCTCCGTAAGTTCTCTAATGTTGAGCATTTCCGATTAGATTAATCATGGGTTTTCTTATGGTTAATTTAATTGAGTATTCTTGGATTCAAATTCATATTCGTATGTGATTTGTTATGTCCAAAGAAATCCTTCTTTTCTTATGAAATTAAGGTCGCTCTTGTTGTTCTTTCGGGAATGACATATTATGGGGGAAAGTTCTTAATTGAACTTGTGCTTAATTGACAAATCTTTGTGGGGAATGCGGCTGTGGAATATTATAGGAGTTATATTGTATCTTCATAAACTCCTTGATGAAAGCATTTAGCTTCGGCTATATGATTGCAACTAAATAAGTTGATATGTGCTTACTTTTGGTCATGAAATGTCTCTATGGAAATTTTCATTAGGATCCCGTTTTCGTACCTTTGCCAATTTTATTGACAAAAAGAGGGAGAATTAATGTGTAGTTCACACTACAAATACATATGGTTTTCAGATCATTATGTAAGGGGGAGTGGTTTCCATGTGAGATGGAGTATTGACTAAGGGGGAGTGATACATATCACCATAGTATTGTTATCGAAGTTGTGATACAATTGAACTTTGATGTTGTGTAATAATACTATGACACTGTATAACAATGATTGAGAATTCTTATTTTCTCATTGTTATAGCTACGGATTTTCAACAACGATGATGCTAAACTTACAACCTTTGGAATCATTGGAGTACTTGGAAGCGACGAAGATTTCGAGTAATGTTGAAGATTAGGCACGTGGATAAAGAGCTACAAAAGTTTATTTATCTATTTTTGTATTCCATATGTATTGATAGTTTTGTCACTACAATTGACAAAGGGGGAGATTGTTAGAGCACTGCTCGGTCGAACTCGCATGCATTGCTATCTCAAGCATGTTTGTCAATGTTAGTGATCAAAACTATAAGTCTTGATTTCTAGTCTACTATAGCTAAGTCTCGGACTAGGATAGAAAGTGTAGTTGAGTTCAAGAACTCCATGGCGATCATCATACAAGACGAAGAACTACTCAAGGAACTGGTGGAACTTCATCGACTAAAAGGTATGTGGAGACTTGAACTTATCTATCACTCAAAAGTCTATCTTCTCTATCTCCTATCTTGACACAAAAGTCGTTTTGCTATATAGACTTTGATTATACACATTTGTTGTTTCGAGCCGAGTTTATCTCGCTTATCTATTTCTCAAAATATGTGTTGGTAAGCTTTCGCTTTGGCCAAGTTCATCTTTACCTAGTGACGAAAGTCATGTTATGTTTCAATTACTTGAAAATGGCTTTGACGAAAAATAGTTTGTGAATAACAACTATATAACGTCCTCTAAGAATGTTTCAATGATTGAAATGAGAGTTTAGATTATATACCCATTGTTGGATATAAGCATTGTGTGGAAACATATACAAGGACAACCAGACTTGGTAATGGGTGATAATCAACAGAAGCTAGTGGCTATGGGGAGTCGTGACCAAGAAGAATATGAGAGAGAAATAAATTTCTATAACCGTGGTGGAAATAACAAAATTCAAAGACTTGACCAGCCGCAAGAAAATTATGGAGGTCAAAGGCAAAATTATCATAGGGGACAAGGAAGTCGCAGGATAGTATGGGAAGAAATTGAGATGCCACCTCTCAATGCTAGCGTGGAGAAAATATGGGAAGCTATAATTTTGATGGAAAATATACCAACACCATGGAACATGGGAAAGGAGCCACCTCCAAGCGAGAGAAGCCATGAATTTTGTTCTTATCACCATTTCCATGGACATACAACAAATGACTGCAGAAATATAAAGAGAATCATTCTCAGGATGATAGATCTGGGAAAATTAAATCATTTTCTAGTAAGGAAAGCTCAACCTCAAGCATTACCACCTCCTCCAGAAATTCAAAGGGCGAACACAACAAAAGAACGTGAAACATTTGTGATATAAGTTGGGCAAAAGCAAAAAATCTGTTTTGTAACTCTATTGTACATTCATACAAGACGATTGAAGATTTCCACGATATTACTCTCAGCAGGGTTTTCGCAAGGGATGCCAATGACAAAGAAATAATGAACACCGCGAAGACATCGCAATCGGAAGAATGGCGAGCTTGATCATTTCTTTTACCACGGAAGAAGTACCTGAGGCCGGAGAAATGCATGACAACCCACTTGTGGTAAGATTGGAGATCAAGCCAAAACCCCGCGAGGATGAAGATGATGAAGCCGAGACTTCTTGGGCAATCAACAGAATTTTGATTGATACGGGGAGTTCCGTGAACATTCTTTTTTATCATACTTACAAAACCATGGGAGGGAAAGATGCAGATTTGATACCTTCAACGTATAAAATTTATGGTTTTAATGGTACTGCAAATAAGCCTAAAGGAGAAGTTCACATGAGAATTCCACTGAAAGGATTGTCTTCTGAAATCTTATTTTGTGTTGTCATTCGCGAACTAGGGTGTACGCCATAAAGGTTCGTCCCATTCACTCACTCTTTCATTTCTGTTAATTCATTCAATCATTCATTTTTGATTATCTCTTGTTATTTTATTTGCGAGATATTCGCACATTCTTTCTTTATTTTATGCAATTTCGCAATCATTCTGTCGTAGGAACATTTCATATGAATTCATTTCATCCATCCAATATTTCGCAACTTATTCTTGACCTTCCATCTTCTATGGGTAATATTTCTTGAGATATAATCTATTCCACGGTCTATCCAATCTTTGGCCCACATCTTTGCCCTCAGGATCCATTAATCTATATGCCCATGTTCCAACTATCTCCTTGATGATATAAGGTCCATCCCACTTTTTCGCCAATTTGCCACCACTTTCTCGCTGATATATTGGTGTTTTTCGCAATACTATATCACCTGGTTGAAATTCGCGTGTCTTGACACGTTTATTATATTCTCTGGCTAATCTTCGCTGATAATTCTCCATATGCTGTAGTGCTCTTTCTCTATTTTCCTCTAATTCATATAATTTAACCAAAATGTTACCCGCACTAAGATTTTTCTCCCAAGATTCTCTCTTTGTTGTTAGAATAATAACTTCTGTCGGAAGTATAGCTTCAACTCCATATGTTAGACAAAATGGTGACATTCCCGTAGCTTCTCGCCTTGTTGTATTGTAAGCCCATACTGCATTATGCACTTGTTCACATTATGCCTTATTATGTCCTTCTAACTTCTTCTTCAGTATATCTGCAATTATTTTATTTGTTGCTTCCGCCTGTCCATTAGCTTGCGGGTATAAAGGAGTTGATTTCCCACATTTTATTTGAAATGCATTAAGCAGCAATTCTATATTTTTCCCCTCAAACTGTTTCCCATTGTCAGATACCAACTGTGCTGGAATTCCAAATCTTCATATTATGTTTTCAAATATGAAGGTAAAAACATCTTTATCGCGAATGTGTTGTACTGCTTTTACTTCTACCCACTTTGTGAAATAATCTGTAGCGACAATCAGATATCTCCTCTGCCCTGTACCTGGTAAAAAAGGTCCTACAATATCTAACCCCCACTTTCCAAAAGGCCATACACTTGTTGAAGAGGTTAATGGTACTCCTGGTCCATGTATTTTCTTTCCGTGCCTCTGACAATCTGCGCAACGTCTTGATACTTGTTTCGCATCTTCATGCATATATGGCCAATAATAGCCTTGCATTTTCGCCTTATGTGCTAAAGATCTTCCGCCACTGTGATTGCGAGCATCCCCACTGTGTAGCATTTTTAACACTGCTTCTCCTTCCTTTCGTGTTAAACATCTAAGTGAGGGTCCATTAAAGGATCTTCGGTACAATACCCCGTCTCTTAATTCATAATTTGTTGCACGGCTTTTTAATTTGTGCATCTCTAACCTATGTCTTGGTGTTTCTCCTTTCATTAGATAAGCATGAAGTTCTGTTCTCCAATCTTCGCAATTGGGTCTTTGTGTTTCATCTTCTATGAGCATTACTTCTGCTTCTTCCTCTTCCTCTTTGTTGATTGATGGTGATAGAAGTGTCTGTATTTTTATGCATCTCGCAGCTGGATCTGTCATCATACTTGATATAAAAGCAAAAGCATCCGCGATTCTATTGTCTCTTCTTGATATGTGTCTCCATTTTATTTTTGGTATCTTCGCCGACAATTCTTCAACAAGTTTTTTGTATTTTTTCATGGATGGTTCATTTGTGGTATATTCTTCTTTTATCTGGCGAATAGCTAACTGGGAATCACTGGTGACCTCACATTCTCCAACTTCATTTCTATTGCGAATCGCAAGGCATGTATTATAGCTTCATATTCCGTTTCATTGTTGGTAGATGCAAATTCCAATCTGAAAGAGAAAGCCATTTTATTGCCTTCTGGCGAAATTACAATGATCCCAATTCCGTTACCTTCTCCATTTGACGATCCATCTACCAATATTTCCCATCTGTTTGGCTCAGTTAATAAATCCCTTGGATTTCCATATTCTTCTTCTATATCCATCATTTCTTCCACTGCTTCATCTTCTTCCAATGGAAATTCTGCTAAAAAGTCTGCAACAACTTGTGATTTGGGTGAGGATAGTATTTCATATTTGAGTTTGCAGTGACTTACTTGAGCATTCCATCTTTCAACCCTTCCTGACCTTTTTGAATTTTTCATGAATGACTCAATTGGTACTTTTGTCATTACCTTAACTATGTGTGCTTCGAAGTAGATGCGAAGCTTAAATGATGCGTAAACCAATGCCAAAATTAATTTTTCAATTTTTGAATAATTTTTCTCCGCAACATTGAATGTTTTGCTAATGTAATAGATTGGTTTTTCCACTCCTGCGTCTATTCGGAATAATACTGCGCTTAGTGCATGCGAGGTTGTCGCAAGGTAAATTAGTAATTATAGTTGCAGGAAATCCTACACTACACCCCTCACTAGAATATACACAATTAAGTCATTTTAAGATGAATGATTATGATTCCTATTGATTGAATACTTGAATCTTTACAATATGAAATAGAAATAAGTTATAGAATTACAATCACTCTCAAACTTTCTCTCTCCTAATGACTTGCTTGACAATTCAAAAAGAACCCCCCCACAACAGACTTACTCAACCCTTTATATAGGGTAGTACACAGTGGATGACAGCTAAGTTGTTCCTTTATTTTCGGGAACGACCTGCGAAGTATCGCAAGTGTACATGTATTAGATCTCGCGACATTCCTGAATTTCGCTAAGTCTTCACACCTTTCTCATGTTCTAGCTGTCGTCATTCATTGCGTCATTTATTTTACCTCCCTGCGATTCCTTCACGATGCTGTCATTTATTAATCTCGCGAGGTATTGGTGTTGCGATATTCTGATCCTACATCTTGCCTCTTCTCATGTTTTCTCTGCGAAGGAGAGAATGTCATGAGAACCAATATTTTTAAACGCCGCAACTGCTCATCTTTAACTGTTTCAATCCCGTACTTTTACACGGAATTTAATACAGATGTTTCTTCTTCCATTCTTTTCTTGACACGTCTCTTTCAACCGTTTATACTTGACCATTCATGTCCCATCTCGTATTAAATGCATTTGTTTTCTCGAGGATTCTTCTCTCTATATATAGTTTTCTCACCCATCTCTTCTTCTCTTTTATTTTCCCTCTGTAACTTTTCTTCAACTCTCTTCCTCCGTAGTCTGCGCTTCTGCTACTGTACATCTTCCTTTCTTTATTTCTCCTAATCTTTGATTCTCTAATCATTCCCATACTCTAAAAATGGCTTCACTTGGTCGTATATATAAACCCCTTTTTAATGAAGCTCAAAATAATTTACAAGAGAGGGGCTTCACCCTATCAACCATTCCTGATCAAGAATCTTCATCTATACTTTCTGCAAAGCTGTTTTCTGATCATCAGTGTGATCATCAGAAAATCATAATCTCGCTAGGTCAAATCCTCGCAGGCCTTCCCATTCCTCTCTACAATCCCGATATGCCTTTATTCTATGAAATTCTTGCTCATGAGAAATTCTCGCGAGCTATTTATCAATTAAGCGGTGATTGCATCCGTCTAATGCTTGAATTCTCCAACCGTGGCGCTGGTAAGGGATCTTTATATCCTGATGATGTCAAAGATCCTAGATTCGAAAATTTAAAAATAGTCGCTGAGAAGTATACCGTAGAAAACTTTTTTGAGAATTATGAAGTAATAAATATGAGAAATGATAAATCTCGCTGGGGTGCTCGATTGAAGAGAAAAGATAATATTTCCAGTGATAAGTTGCTCATGCAAGATATTGACTGGCACTCGGGCAAAAATAATGTTCCTCGGTACTCCAAAGATGAGAAATGGTGGGTTGTTCCTTTATTTTTGAGCGGACCTTATATTGCAGGTTCTCATATACTCCCTGCGAATCTCGCAGACTATCGTCCTTGGGAATTTAAGTGGCCCGAGAAGGCAAAAGAGGTATATTTCCTATTTCAGGTTTGCTTTACAATATTTCCTTCCTCTTATATTTACTAGGCTTGCAAAATTTTCAGATTATCAAACTGAGAAAGAGTTATAAAAGACGTCCAAAGGCGAGTACTCTGGCGATACTCCGATCGATCACGGATGAAGTAAGAAATACTTTCTTTTGTTATTTTTAACAATATTGTTGCCTCTGTTTCTTATCTTCATTCGTGTGCGAAGGTTGGCGTTGAAGAATTTGATATTCCCGAAGATGCGAATATTAAAGGCAAGAATAAAATCACTCTTCGCAAGGATAAATCTTCTGCTCCACCTTCTAAAAAGCGGAAAGTCCATTCCACTTCTCATTCTAGTTCCCAAACCAGCGAGAATTCTGACGAAGACGAAAATGAGATTGATACTTCTTTTGCCAAAGAGAATCATTCGGTTCGAATCTGCTATGGCGCAATTGTCTAGTGTCTTCTCTGATTCTATGCAAGGATTGGGAGATGATCATTTATCTGCTACTTGCGAAGCTCTCGCTAATATTTGCGATGCCCCCCTGCTAGTGGACAATGATTCTTTTCGCGGAGTTTCCCGAACAATGACTCCCATTTTCTTAAATGCACTCAGTGCTTTGGTATGTCCATATTCCTTTATTTCTCTGTGATTTCAATTATAAGCCTTATCTTAACAATTTCTTTACTTTCCTTTATAGTCTGGGAGAGCTTCCTTTGTTGTTGCCTCAGACCTTGAGAAAAGACGCAACAATCTTGAAAAGAAAAATCTTCAACTTAAGGAGAAAGTCAAAGAACTAGAAATTGAAGTTGCGACATCTCGCAAAAAGGATGAAAAAATTCAACAGTTGGAAGTTGAGTCTTCTTCCCAGAAGGACAAAATATCTACACTTCAAAGTGCTAATCAGCAACTTTATGGTATAACACCCTCCTCTTTTCTTTACTTCTACTTTGTCATTTATTTTTCTTTGCCTGACTTATCATTTTCACAGACATTTATAATTTTTCTGATGAAGCCATCCTTCTCCATTCATTCCCTGAACCTATGGATGATGATACTCTTCTCGCTCATCTCAATGAATCTTTAAGTAGTTCTTCAAACAAGATTAATTCTCTCTCATTGAATGAACTTGGAACCAAATTTCATCTTTTAGAAATTGAACATAGATCTAGTTTAGGTTTAGCCAACCGATTTAAACGTTTATATCTTGACTCCCAGGAGAATAATAATATTCTAAGGAAGAAAATTAGTAGTCTCATAGATGATAAGGATCGCATTGCTAATCAAGGTGCACAAGCATTAGCAAAATTTCAAAAAGCCCTTCTTGAAGTCCAAATTGAACGAGATGAATCTCTTCGCCAAAATGCCATACTTAAAGAGCGAGAAAATCAAATTCGTTCACTTCTTGTCATAAATAATGATGATGAATTTGCTTGGGCTGCAACAAACAAGGTTCGCGGGATTAATAAACGAAGGTTCTAGATAATGCCAAAAATAACTTAGGTGTTGATGTTAGTCTTCATGCAATAGGAGAGAGAAAGTTTAAGAGTGTTTTAATTTCGTAGCATATTTCATGGACTCAATCAATAAATATTCTGCCTCTGGTTAAAGATATGATTTTTCCTGACTACATATGCGCTTAGAGGGATTGAGAAGGTTGTTTTTGGACCAAGAATGTTCTTCATTTTTCCGCCTCTTTTTTGTTATTAAAGAAATGGGTGAACAATGGACAAGGAGAGCAAGGAATGAATGGAAAAACGAAGAAATCGCTAATTCATTGTCATTTGTTGGAAAATATGAGGTTGCGTAGAATCTCGAGAAGAGATTTCAAACTAGAATCAAGGAACTTGAATAGGGAAAATCAAGGAAAACATGCAACTCCAAGAGAAAGCACAACTTGCAAAAAGACTTCTCTCAAGAGATTCGTAATGACAAATATTCTAAGCCGAGAGACACCAAGAAGAGAGAACAACCGATATAATGGCAAGAAGCAACTACAAAAAGACTCAAATTCTCGAGGCAAATGAACAAATCTTAAGAGAACTGGCGAATTTCAATAGTGATGCTTTGGGAGGAATACCTCCTAAGTGCAATTTTCGCAATCAAACTATTGAAACATGATGCTTTGCAATGACCACAACATTCCCATTTACTTTCTTCATATCCTTGTCTTCTCGATGAAATTCCCTCTCATTTGTGAAAATATGCCTTGCAGAACTACGAGAGTTACGAAGATAAATAATGATGATGAATTTGCTTGGGCTGGTTATAAGGGATAAGAGGTCGAGGAGCTAGTCTTGTATGGCCGATGGTTCTAGATAATGACAAATACTTGAAAATGTAGTATGGTTTAAATGTAAAATACATTTATGAAGATAAGGCAAGGCAAGTTAGAATTCTTGATTTATGAAGATACCTCGTCGCAACAATACATTTCAATAACAATAAAATTATTATTCAACCACATACATGATGACAACTAAAATCTTCCATCTGAAGATAAATAACAGAGGCAAGTATGGGAATGGAAAAGATGGAATATTGTTATTCATCTTTCCGAAAAAGAGTTAGTGATTAGCTGATTATATTACAAGGAAGAACTACCAAAAAGGGGGAGTGAAGATTGAATTCAGGGGGAAAAATCCAAGAAATACACTATAATAAGGATACAGAAATGTACCAAAAAGAATCCGATAAAGAATCTGATGAAGAAGAAGAATAAGTTGCTGGATTGTTCCATTTTCTTTTTTCTCTTCTTGTGATACTTGTACATTTATCCTTCTAACCTTCCATTTCTGTAATCTCTTACTATATAAATCTATCATATGAAAATAAATAACAAGTTTTTTTTCTAATCATTCCCATCCTTGCCTCTGTTATTTATTTTCACATGAGAGAAATTAAGTCGATAATCTTTAAGTAATGTACTTCTTAATTTCGCAACTGTTGTTGCTGATTCTCCACAAATGAAGAAATATAGTCGTATTCGCAAGCTTGTTTGCTTACTCAATTGATAAACTTGTTTGTGTTATCTTATCAATTTCTTGTTGTTTGCTTACTCAATTTCTTGTTTGCGACAAAATCGCAGGACGTCGTTACACTTTCATGTAATGACCCATTGATCTTGTCTTATCATTGTTTTGTGTGGTCTTATTTTGCCTTCCTAGTTAAAGGTCTTATTTTTCCACCCCTCATTTTGCATCAATATGACAGGTCTAAATATTCTGGTGAACATAAAGTCCCATGACATTGACGTCTTGCGACAAAATCGCAGGACGTCCTTACACTTTTATGTAATGACCCATTGATCTTGTCTTATCATTTATTTAGTATTTTTGCCTCTGCAGGATATTTCATTTGCGACAATATGACAGGCCTAAATGTTCTTGAGAATATAAAGCCCCATGACATTGCCGTATTGTGACACTTATTAGCTCCCTAATGGAGGGTGCCGCCCTTATCATCTCCCTGGTTGCCCCTTCAAGGAGGCGTACATCGGCCATACAAGACTAGCTCCTCCCATCCGGTCTTAACAACAACCAGTTTTCTTCGGGCCGAGTGCAGCATGTGCCAAGACTTGCCAAGAATGGCCGAGACACTTCAAATGTCCTGCACTCTTGGCTCAACCGTGTACCTCGGCGCCTTGAGCATACATCGACTCCTTGGAAGAGACCCTCGGGCGTCCAACCAGGGTATAACCTTATATATATAGTTGGAAATCCAAGGTATCTCTCCCTGATAGGCTTTTTATGGGCCCCAAATCTCCATGACTCAGATTCCAGGAGCGGTGTAACCTTTTCCCTGAGCCATGTCAAGAGATACCCCTTATATGACGTACTTTAGGTCTTACATTTGCCTCTTGCGAAATATCATTCGCGAACTAGGGTGTACGCCATAAAGGTTCGTCCCATTCACTCACTCTTTCATTTTTGTCAATTCATTCAATCATTCATTTTTAGTTATCTCTTGTTATTTTGTTTGCGAAGCTATCGCACAATCTTGTTTTGTTTGTTGTAATCTCATTTCAATTCATCAATCAGATTTGTACACATTCTTGATAGCGAGATTCTCACACATTTCTTCTTCAATTATTATTTCTTCCTCCTCTTGATATGCCTTTGTCACTAATTTTGATAATAATGACTATTCACTTCTTATACCTTTTGATCTTGCTGTTTCCTGCCTCTGCACCATTCAAACTTCTTAATGATTCCTTTCCATCACAATTTTCAACTGTCTTCGTGCACTTGCTTCGTAATGTATCTTCACCTCTTATATCTATGGTATCCACCATCAACCTTTCTCTTCTTTGTTCATCTTTTATATTTTGTTTCCAGCCCTTCTTTTTTGTAGCTCTTTCCTCGCAACTCTCCACATCAATCTCATAGCATTTTTGTCCTTCCATCCAGTCTCCCTTTATAACTCCAACACCGCTAGGATGAGGAAACTTTATACACTGATGATAAGTCGACGCTACACCCAGAATTTCATGCAACCATGGCCGTCCGATCAATGCATTATAAGGGGATTCCACATCGACTACACGAACAAAACTTCGATTGATAATCCTTGCAAGGGTATTCTCATATGAACTTCTCCTTTAGGCTTATTCGTTGTGCCATTGAAACCGTATATTTTGTATGTCGAAGATATCAAATCTTCATCCTTCCCTCCCATAGTCTTGTAAGTATGGTAAAAAAGGATGTTTACTGAGCTCCCCGTATCAATTAAGATTTTGTTGATCGCCCAGGAATTTTCTGCTTCATCATCTTCGCCATCTACAAGTTTTGGATTAATTTCCAACTTTACGACCAATGGGCTATCATGCGTCTCTCTGCCTTCAGGAATCTCTTCCGCAAAGGAAAGAAATAATCTGCATTTGCCATTCTTTTAACTGCGATGTCTTCGCGATGTTCATCACTTCTCTATTATCAGCATCCCTCGCAAAAACCCTACTGAGAACATTATCATGAAAATTTTCAATTGTTCGGTATGAATGCACAATAGAGTTGCAAAACAAATTTTTAGCTTTCGCTCCAACTTCTATTACGAATGTTTCTTTCCCCTTTGCTGAGTTTGTCATGTGCATTTCTCAAGCGGTGGTGGTAGTGGTTGAACCTTCTCTTCACTTTTTAGAAAATGATTCAGCTTTCCTTGGTCAATCATTCTGAGGATGATTCTTTTTATATTTCTGCAGTCATTTGTTAAGTGTCCATGAAAGCGGTGGTAAGAACAGAATTCGTGACTTCTATCACCTGCGGTGGCGGTTCATTCTCCATGTTCCATGGTGCGGTATGTTTTCCATCAAGAGTATAGCTTCCCATATTTTTTCCACACTAGTATTTAGTGGTGGCATTTTGATTTCTTCCCATACTACTCGTGACTTCGCTGTCCTCCATGATAATTCTGCCTTCGACCTCCATAAGTTTCTTGCGGATGATCAAGTCTTTGAATTTTGTTATTGCCGCCACGGTTGTAGTAGTTTCTTTCCCTTTCAAATTCTTCCTGATCACGACTTCCCATAGCTACTATCTTTGGCTGTCCATCATCTATTGTCCTTTCTTGTTGCCCTTGCGAAGTGCTCGCTACTGTGTTTATCAATTTGGGTAATAAGATTGCATTCGCAGCATTTGAATTTGTATTCGCAATTGGGTATGATTCCATCTCATTTTGCCTTTCCTCTAGAGCAATATATTCCTCCTGAAGTTCTCGCAACTCAGTCATTGTAATTGTGTTCTTAACTCTAAAAATTTGAATATATAACAAATTGGTTGCGAACATAGCGTTTATGAATGATAAAATAAGATATATTTCATCCACTCGTCCAGCCATTTCGCTACACATTATCTTCCATCTCATAGTTAAGTGTCTTAAACTTTCGCCAACTCTTTGTTTCAGCCCAAATACATCTTCGATTCCTGGTCGCGAGGAGTTGTTACTTATATATGCCCCTAAGAATATAGCTTGTAGATGGTTGAATGACGTGATTGTGTTTCTTGGTAAACCCTCAAACCATTTCAATGCTTCTCCTGTTAAACTTGATGCAAAGTATTTGCACAATATGGCATCATGATTTTCCCATTGTAACATACATCTCACATACGCTTTAATGTGTTGTATTGCACAAGTTGTTCCGTCAAAAATGCTGGTTAATGCGGGTAAATTGCACTTTGGGGGTATTCCTCCTAACTGCACCTCTAGTGTAAAGGGGGTTTTCGCAGCCTCTTCGATGGCCTCATCCAATTGTCTTCTTCCTCCTCCCCTTCTATTGTTCATCATTCCTCTCATCTCTGCCAATTGTCTCAAGATTTGCTCATTTACATCGGGATTCGAATTTATTGGTCTTTTTAGTTCTGCCTCTCTCCTTCTGCGTTCATGTCTACTTTGATTTTCTTGTTCATCACTCTTCTTTCTCTGCGACTTTCTCCTTCATCTCGTTCACGAATTCGCACACCATTATATCTATCATTTTTTCTTCTTGGTTGTCTATCAGTTCTCCTTTGTATTCTTTCATATTCTTCATTGATATTTCCATTGTTGCGATTTTGCTCGCGCCTTCTTTCTCGATTGTCATGATTGTTCTGCCGGATTGCTTCCTCCAATTCCCGTTCTTCCATTTCTACTCTTAATCTTTCCCTTTCGCAAGCTAGACACGCTTGTTCAATATAATGTTTTTCGATGTCATCTTCAATCTCCTTTTGTTTCCTCCGTGTTTCTCTCCCATGCAGTATTCTTCTTCCTTCTTCCTGATTTTCTTCACCAATTGGATTATTCTGCCCTTGACGTTGCCTATTTTCTTGATTTCCGTCATTTTGGCCATTTTGTATAATTTCAGGACGTGGAATATAACGATCTTCTACCACTTCTCTTCTCTCGCAACATCCTTCACCGAGATTTGGCTCTCTTTCTAGTTTTTCTTCGTTAACATTTTCTACAGGTAATGTTCTCCTCATATCTTCTCTAACCGATCCTGATCTTGACCTGGTACTACTTCTCGACCTTCTTTTTTGCAACCTCATATTTTCCATTCTTAACTCATGGTTTTGCCTTGTTAAATTTGCACGTTCTTCCGCTTCTAACCGCCTTTCTTCATGTATTGTTTGTCTCAATGCTTCTAATGCAGCGATTTCTTCATTTCCATGAATTGTTTCTCCTATCTCTTCTCGATTTCTCTCCTCTTGTCCATTATTTATCAATTGTTGCATTTCTTCTCTTTCTTCCATAGAATCTGATCTCCATGTATGCACACTCACCCTATCATAATCTATTACTCTATTCGGTGCTGGTTGAATTGGTGGTTGAATTTGACCTTCTTCTCTATCTCTTGTGTTTATTCTTGATGGTTCACCTACTTCATTTCTCCTTTCTCCATGAATCTCCGCTTCTTCTAACAACATTTGTTGGTTGTTCCGATGCATTCCTTCTTCTAGCCATTTCTCAATTTCAAATTAAGTTGTTGAAAATTATACGAAATTTCTTTCTTGTTACTCCCGATTCTTTCAATTCACAAGGTTGATCTCTACTCAGTCCCTGTTTATAGCGCCATTATGTAGTTGCAGGAAATCCTACACTACACCCCTCACTAGAATATACACAATTAAGTCATTTTAAGATGATTGAGTATGATTCCTATTGATTGAATACTTGAATCTTTACAATTTGAAATAGAAATGAGTTATAGAATTACAATCACTCTCAAACTTTCTCTCTCCTAATGACTTGCTTGACAATTCAAAAAGAACCCCCCCACAACAGACTTACTCAACCCTTTATATAGGGTAGTACCCCGATGGATGACAGCTAAGTTGTTCCTTTATTTTCTGGAACGACCTGCGAAGTATCGCAAGTGTACATGTATTAGATCTCGCGACATTCCTGAATTTCGCTAAGTCTTCACACCTTTCTCATGTTCTGGCTGTCGTCATTCATTGCGTCATTTATTTTACCTCCCTGCGATTCCTTCGCGATGCTGTCGTTTATTAATCTCGCGAGGTATTGGTGTTGCGATATTCTGATCCTACAGTAATTCTTCCCCTGGTTCTGCTTTTTGTAAGATTGATATATCCATTAAATGTTCTTTTATTCCTTGTAACGCCTTTTCACATTCATCTGTCCATCTAAATTTCGCTCCCTTTTTAAGTATGTTGAAGAAATGCTTGCACTTATCAGATGATCGCGAGATGAATCTTCCTAGCAAAGCTAATAGTCCATTTAACTTTTGCACATCTTTCACTGTTGCTGGTGTCGGCATATCGCGAATTGCTTGTACTTTCTCAGGATCGACTTGTATCCCTTCTTTTGACACAATGTATCCTAAAAAAATTACAGATGCCACCCCAAAGGTACATTTTTCCGGATTTATCTTGATGTTGAAATGCCTCATTTGTTCAAAAATTTCCTTCAAATACCGTACATGATCTTTTGCTTCTTTACTTTTTATTAACATGTCATCCACGTACACCTCTAATGTTTTATGTATCCATTTTTCGAACACTTTTTCTACCATCTATGTTGCTCCAAAGATTTCATGAGACCAAATGGCATTTTTGTGTAACAATATAATCCTCTTGGAGCGAAAAAGGCAGTATGCTCTTGGTCTTTTTCAGCGAGAGGGATTTGATTGTATCCCTTGTATCCATCAAGAGTAGATATCCATTCATTTCATGCTGCTTACTTAACCATTTGCGGAATATCTGGCAAAGGAAAACTATCTTTTGGACAAGCTTTGTTTAGATCGGTAAAATCTATGCAAATTCTTATCCCTTTTTTCTTCTTTGGGACTACGACCATATTCGCTATCCATTCGGGGTATTTTGCTTGTCTAATAATTCCAGCATCAAGCATCTTTTGTAACTCTTCTTTTATTTGAGGATGATATGCTGTTGCAATTTTTCTAATTCTCTGCTTGAATGGTCTAGCATTTTTATCAATCTCTAATTTATGGCACGCTACAGATGGATCTATTCCAGGCATCTCATCCATATCCCACGCGAAAATGTCTTTATAATCTCGCAACAAATCAATAGTCTTTCTTTCCTCATCTATCTCCATTTTAGTCCCGATTTTTAACATCTTTGGTTCTTCTTCAGTTCCAATATTCACTTCCTTTGTTGGTTCTGCCGCAGTGTATCTAGCCTTCGGTTCTCCCATGGGCGTTGGTCCGTTTACTTCCTTCGCGAGACCCTTCTCTTCACCATATATTCCTTTTCCTTCTTCTGCTCTTATCATGTAAGTTCTAAATTCTTCTTCCTTTTTCGTTGCTTTTGCCATCTTCTTGCGATCTTTTCGCCTCTTCACCTGTTCTTCATAATGTTTTACTTCGATTTGATGATATATTCTTCCTTTATCGGTATCTCCTCTGATTTCGCCAATTCCACTTGGTATAGGAAATTTGACACATTGATGAAATGTTGATGCTACAGCTTTTATTGCATGTATCCATGGTCTTCCCAACAGCATGTTATATGGTGATTCCATATCCACTACACATAACGTCACATGTGTTTCAATTTCTCCCAACAAAATTCGTATTTTTATTTCCCCTTTAGGTTTTGTTATGGATTTGCCGAAACCATAGATATGATATGTTTCGGAAGTCATTTCTTCAACTTTGTACCCCAATTTTTTATAAACATGATAAAACATTATATTCACTGAACTCCCTGTGTCCACCAAAGTTCTATTTATTGTCCATTCTTCCACTGTTTCTGTTAATTTTCCTTCTTCTTTGCTTGCACTTATCGTAATCACTAATGGAGATGCGTGATTTAAATTCTCTCTTGATATCTCTGTTGCAGTGAACATAATCTTCTGTTTTTCCCATTCTTTCAAGGGTGATGCTTTCTCTGCTGTAATAATCTTCTTTCCTTCAAAATCTCTTTTGTGTATTCTCCCTCTGATACTTTCATGAAATTCATTAACCATTGCTTTTGTAATCATATTACATTCCAGTTCTCCATTACTCTCTTTGATTCTAGCTTTCTCCAATTTATCCATCATATTCTTGATTTAAACAATTTTAGTGACAATATCCAATCTCTTATCTTCAATCGCTCCCTGTTTCTAGCGCCAATATGTAGTTGCAGGAAATCCTACACTACACCCCTCACAATAATCCACACAACTAAGACATTTGAAGATGAATAACAATGATTTTATTGATTAATTCCTTGAATGTTTACAAGATAAGATAGAAAAGAGCTAAAGAAATTACAATCACCACAAACTTTCTCTCTCCTAATGACTTGTCTAACACTCGGAAAAAGATCTCTCCCTCAACAGACTTGTTCAACTCTTTATATAGGGTAGCACATATTGGATGACAGCTAAGCTGTCCTTTATTTTCGGGAATGACTTGCGAAATACCGCAAGTGTACAATTATATAATCTCGCAACTATCCTAAATCTCGCTAGGTCTTCACATTTTTCTCGTGTTTTGGCTATCGTCATTCATTCCGTCATTTATATTACTCATCTGCGACATTTCGCAATGCTGTCGTTTATTAATCTCGCGAAGTATAGATGTTGCGATATTCTGATCCTACAACATTCAAAGATAATCTTCATTACTGTAGGGAATTTTGTTAGTATCATTCTTTATAAAGAATTAAGTTACTTTCACTTGGCTTTAACGAATCCCCTGGCTAGTAGATACTAGTGCTACGAAATATAATTAACTTAAAGCTTTTTCAGAGCTTTTTAGAGTTTTTCAGAGCTCTTTAGATATTTTAGGGCTTTTTAGAGTTTTCAGGTTTTTTTTTAGAGTTTTCAAGGCTTTTTAGTGAACATTCAAAGTTGATCTTCACTATTGTAGGGATTTGTTATTATCATTCTTTAACGAATCTCCTAGCTTGTAGATCACGGTGCTACGGAGTATAATTAAATTTAAGCTTTTCAAAGCTTTTTGGAGTCTTCCTGAGCTTTTTAGAGTTTCTCGAGCTCTTTCGGGGCTCTTTAGGGTTTTAAGGAAAGATTAAAAGATAATCTTCATTATTGTAGGGAATTTTGTTAGTATCATTCTTTATAAAGAATTAAGTTAACATATCTAGTTTCCCACCAACGGTACTCGTAGAGCTTCTTGATCCCACAAAAGTCTTTAAACGAGCGGTCGTAAGAGATTTTACCTAATTAGGGCACTTTCCACTCCAGATAGACGTCTCCACCAGAAACAACAAAAAGATGAAGTTTACATGACTCTTATGATGGTTTGCTAGAAATGCAAACTTGGGTATTTATAGACCAAGGATGTTTGGACACCAAGGAATTTCCAAAGCAGAATATTCTCAAGATATGCAATAAATGCCCAAAATCGGTTTTCATAATTCTGGAATGTTTTGTCCAATATTTCGAAATCTCTCAATAGAAAATCTCCAATTAGTAAATGCATATTACCAATTTTTATTTTCTAGAGATATGCATTTAATTGCTTGGTAATTACCAGCATATAAAACTAAAAAACTTAATTAAAAGATTCTTAATTTATTTTGGACTGGGATCTCCTTGAGTTATTAAGGAATATATTTGAACAATAAAAGATAAGTATTAGAGCATTGCTCGGTTGAACTCACCAAGCATTTGTATGTCAAGTTTGGTTGTCATATTTTAGTGAATCAAAACTCATTTAAAGAGTTGCTTGATTATATACTAGAGTCAACTTCGTATAGGTTAGCTTGAAAGTGTTAGGATATGAGACTTACAAGTATTACATGAAGACTTTAAGAATGTGAAGAAGTATGGAGCTACAACTACAACGTCATCCTTCCTCTTGAGGTTAGTAATATTTGACTTGAACTGTTTCATTTCCTAACATATCTTTCATGTCGTGCGTATTGAAAACATAACTGCGAAGTTGTGTATGATACTCTAGTTAGACATAGTATTAAGGAATACAATACGAGGTTTATTGCTTAACCATTAAACTTTTTATATAAGACATCGACATGATCATATGAATGCTATTGTGATTATGTATGGGTATGACTGAAGATTTCTTCCTAGGAAACAATGTTTTACATTTGTTTAAAGGAAGTAAGTTAATAAACTCTTTGCTTTCAGAATTAAAAAGGAAATCGCTAGGCTTATTGGTATTGTTATTCATTGCAAATCTATTTTGAATTACCAATATGTGTTTAGTATAACCGCCTCATAAACTTGTTTATGTATCTTGGTAAAACTATTCACAAGGCTCACTATGTATTGGTATGACTTTTATTAGTGAAACCGATCTTAAGTAATCACTCAAGATGGTATGATCGATGCCTTGTAAATAGCAAATTTTATCTAGTCATTGGGGAGCCGATCCTAGTAAGAGGTGCAAAAAATTTACAAGAGAATCGATCCTTGTAAGAGGTGCAAACACGTTTAGTAGATGGGGGAACTGATCCTGTGAACATGTGCAACAAGGTTGTAGTTTTGGGGAACCGATCCTATGGACATGTGCAACCTTACCATAAGTTGTGGGAACTCGATCCTAGTACCTAGTCAACCGAATTTGCAACTAGCGTGACTATGCACAATACTCACATGGGAGGTAGAACCGAACTTGTTTTGGTAGAACCGTGAAAACCCATGATTGGTGATTTGATAGGATAATCAATCACATAGTTCTGAATTGGACAAACCAATTAAACTTGTTTGGAAGTGTGGAAATCGTTTCCAAAATTGTAAGTATGAAAAAAGGACTTGCAGAAAGTAAAGATGTCACATACTTTGAACATGTGCGTAACTCTATCATTAATTGTTTAAAGATATTCCTTAATAGCTAAAGGAAAAATCCTGTGATCAAATAAATTGAGAATCTTATAATTAAGGTTTTTAGTTTTATATGCTATTTAATTCCAACAATTAAATGGCTATATTTAGAAAATAATAATTAGTAATGTGCATTTAATGATTATACATTTTCTATCGGGATTTCTGCCAATATTTGGACAGCAGATTTCAGAATTGATAAAACTGCTTTTTGTGTTTAATGTATATCTTTTGATATTATCTGCCTGGAAATTCTCATGTCCAAACTTCCTTGTCTATAAATATCAAAGTTTGCATTTCTAGCAAACTAATCCTCAAAGCCAACAAAACTACCTAGTTGTGTTGTTCTTGGTGGAGCCACCTATTCGAGAGGAAAGTAACCTAATTAGGCAAAATCTCTTACGACCGCTCGGTTTAAAGACTTCTCGGGATTGAGAAGCTCTATTAGTACCGTTGGTGGAAACTAGATAATTACGCTTTATTATTAGTTTTCGATTGATTTGATTGACTAACGGTTGTTGAACTTTGATTGCACCTAGTTTGTTTATGCTTGAGAACCTTCTCTTTTGATATAAGATTCACTCAAACTAGATCGAAGTTTCGACGGGGATCTTTAGACTTGTTTGTAGATCTAAAGACGTCTTGTGATAATCCAACGTTAACGGACTACGTTGCATGTGTGATTGATCACACGAGATTCAAGTTGATTGTGTGCGAGTGCTTGATTGAAGATTAAAGAAGATTTGAAGACAAGAATACTTTTTGGGTTCATAATTCTTGGTGTACAATACTTTGTTTACTGAAAGGGATCCAACTATAATTTGCTTATCTTTATTAGATTAGATCATTAGTTAGATATCATAATGTATACTTCTTGTGATTAGTATAAACATTATCAGTAATTCAACAAGATATTTGTTATTGTATATAAGATAGGATCTAAGAACTCGACAAAGGAGTTTACTGGGATAAATTGTATATACCTTTTGTCGAACTCACATCACTTGGTTGAAAAGAATTGATACCAAATAGGATTTGTTGTTCCTTTACCGTTGGAATACGAACCAAAGGAAATTGTTCAAATGCAGGGACATATTACGAGTTGGAGGCGTGGGAATACAAAGATTTTAACTAGGTGAACTATAGGTTTAGTTTTTGGTCTCAACTATACGAAGTTGATTTGATTTTTGTATAGCGGCTTAATTATGAGAGTATTAAATGGAATAGGTCCGGGCTTCTTCGCATTTGCGGTTTCCTCTTTTAACAAAATCTTGTTGTGTCTTTACTTTTCTTCTTCCAATTATAATTGTTTTATTATAATTAGAAGTAAAATACACAAACGTTAATTCCTATTTACAGTAGTAATAATCCTATTGTGTTTAGTTAAAGTCCTAACCATTTATCAAGTAAACATACTTCCGTTGTATTGTCTCGATCTTGTATCCATAGTCAATCACACAAGTTATCTTGTTGTCGTATTGTCTCGATCTCCTATCCATAGACGATCACACTAAGTGTGAACCGATTAGTTGTATTATCTCGATCAGTCCATATAAAATCACTTTCGGAGAAAGGACTTATAGGTGAAATTTTTTAGATTGAGGTATATTTGGGTACCACAAATCTTTTCAATAAGAGTTCTCGCTCATGTTCAAAGTATGTTGACATTTTTTCTTTGTAAATCCTCTTTCATATTTACAATCTTTGAATCGATTATACCACACTTCCAAACAAGTTTAAAATTGGTTCATCGTATTCCAAGACAACTATGTGATTGATTAAATATCAATACACTAATCATGGGTTCCGCGGTTTTACCAAACACAAGGATCGGTTCTAACTCAATATGGGTTGCTTGTGACGAACACACACAAGTTTACCAAGGACCGGTTAAAATGGAGTTACGGATCAGTTACGCAATTACAGGACCGGTTACCATATACTCATGGTATTACTTGGATCTATTACACTAGTCACTAGGATCGGTTTACACCAATTACCGTATGATTGGTTACACCAATGTCATAAATATCGATCATACCATCTCAGGTGATTACTTAGGATCGGTTACACTAATAAAATTCATACCAAATCATAAGTCAGGCTCTGTGATTAGTTATACCAAGGTACATAACAAGTTATGATCGGTTCTACTAACTCACACATATTGGTAATCCAAATATATTCAATGAATAACAATACCAATAAGCCTAGCGATTTCCCTTTCGATTCATAAAACAAGTTCATGAATGTACTTCCTTTTTAAACAAATGTAAACATTGTTGCCTATGATGAAATCTTCACATTTACCCATACACATAATCACAATAACATTCATACGATTATGTCCATGTCATATATACGAAGTTCAAAAGATAAGCGATATACTTCATATTTTAATTCATATATGATCATGTGATCATGTCTCACTAATAGAGTATAATAATCATTCATAAATGAGCTATGTTTTCAATATAGCACGACTTGAAAGATACATTAGGAACGAAATGTTCAAGTCAATATTACTAACCTCAAGAGTAAGGATGATGTCGTCAGTTTGTAGCTTGTTACTTCTTCACATTCTTCAGGTCTTCGAGTAATACTTGTATGTATCATAATCCTAGAATTTCTAGTCTAACCTATACGAAGTTGTCTCTCATACATAATCAAGCGACTCTTAGATGAGTTTTGATTCACTAAAATATGACAACCAAACTTGACATACCAACGCTTGGTGGGTTCAACCGAGCTATGCTTTAACACAAACATATTGAAAGGAGAATTATATTAATTGAATGTCGTATTACAGACTCAGGGAAGAGTATTCATAACTCAGCAAACTTGACTAACAAGTAATTAACTTAACAATTAAAAGAAGTCTAACTAAACTAGGAAACTACTCAATAACTAAGCATGGATAAATAAGGAAACTAGTGAACTAAGGAGTTGGCACACAACATCCCACCACCTTTTGAAACACGGCTTGTCCTCAAGCCCGAAATTATGGAAAAACAAGCGGTGAACTCATCTCATCCTCCCAAGTGGCATCCTCCTTTGAATGATTCTTCCACTGGGACTAACCATTTGGTTCCCGCTATTTCCTTTTGAACATCTTGCATTCTATAATAATATCTAGTTCCCATTTGACGTAGTCAATAACAGAAGGAAAAATTGGTTCAACGGATGTAGCATCCCAACTCTTGAGTTTAAGATGAGAAACGTGAAACACCTGGATGTATATGACTAGCACTGGTAACTCAGTTTATACAATCGTCTGGATCTTTCCCAAAACTCGAAATGGACCATAAAATCGAGGAGAAAGCTTAGATAAATACCGATTAGCTGTTGTTGTCTCCATCTATAAGGATGCGAGATGAAGATAGACAAAATCATTAATCGCAAAAGCTCCTTTGTACGATGAGAATCTCGCATAAGTTTTCATTCGAGTTTGAGATCGACTAGGTGAAATTTCACAACTTTAAGAGTATGATCTCGAGCTCTAAATTCAATACCACATCATTGATGCGTAGAGCTGGTGTAAGTGTTTAAATTGTTGGTGGAGAGCGACTATATAATGCTTGATAGGGACTCATTTTGATTGCCTTCTAGTGATGACTTGTGTTGTACCACCATTCTATGGTAGCCATTTGACCAATCTTTTGGTTTAGTTCTAGAAAAACATCGTAAATAACACTCCAATGTTCTATTTGTTACTTCTGTCTTGCCCATCGCCAGTGGGTGGTACGCTGAACTTCTACACAATCGACTATTTTGTAGTGCAAAGTAAGCTTCCCAAAATTTCTCATGAAAATTGGATCCCTATCACTTGTAATTGTCTTGGGCATACCATGTAGTCGTACTACTTCTTTCACAAAAACATCATCAATGGAACTGGTAGAATAAGGATGTGATAGTGGCATAAGATGTGCATACTTAGTTAAACGGTCCACAAATAACCAAAGATAGAACTTTTCCTATTAGAGATGGAAATCTATCAATGAAGTCCATAAAAATGTCTAACCGTACATCTTCGGTATGGGTAGAGGTTGTAAAAGTCCAGGAGAAAATAGAGCTTGATTTATTGCGTTGACAAATATCACACCGATTAATAAACTCTTTAAGGGATTGTTTCATACCTTTCTAATGAAAATTGAGTCAGCGTTTGAATGTACGTAAAAAAATCCAGAATGACCACCAAGAGGAGAAGAATTAAACTCCTGGTAATTTAGTACACCAAAAGAAGGTACTACTACAATACGACCTTTATAGGGAAGAATTCCATCATTATAAGTTTGGACTTTCCATCACCGTCTGGTCAAGTTTATTGATAAGAGCACTCAATTCAACATCATTATGACACTCGAGTAATGTCATTAATTCCTCAAACACATGAGAAGTGATTGCCAACAGATGTGTATCTCTGCTGTCTTGAAAGTGCATCTCGTAGCTATGTTTGAAGAACCACTTCGATAAATAATCTTCATAGTCATAGCCAAATAAGTTTAGATAACCACCTTTGTCGCTCAATAGAAGATAATCGTTGCTCTAAGAAATGTTTTAAGCTTCTATGATCTCGTGTAAATCTTAAAGTGACGACCAAGTAAATAATATTTCACTTTTACACTCGGGCAGACACAATGGCTAGGCATCTCCTTATCATATACCGACAAATTCAAGTCTTTCCCCGATAATGGTTTGATGTAAAATGCAATGGGTTTGATAGATTGCATCAACGCCCCCTTAAACTATTAATGTGGTATCACATTCCAAATAAAATTCTTTTTGAAAACTGCAACGCTTAATATGGGGGAGTAGTAGTTAAGACTATTTGCAACTTGTCAAAGCTTTCTGTGTAGTTGCATCATCCCAAGTAAAGGCATCTTTTTCAGAAGCTTAGTCACTGCAACACTAATTTTCCCATAGTCACGCACAAACTTGTGATAGTATCCCTGATAAACCTAAGAACCCTCTAAGATCTTTAATTGTAGAAGGAATGGGCCAATGCATGATAGATGAAATTCTATTAGGCTCCACCGCAATCCTATCAAAAACAATATGACCAAGATAGCTAATGATATCTTTGCAAAATCACACTTAGATTCTTTGAGAAACAACTGTTTGCCTTAGAAGTTGAAAAACAAGTTATATATGTTGAATATGTTCTCGATGGAATTGTTGTAAAACCAATATATCGTCAAAAATACAAGAACAAACTTGCGAAGATAGGGACGAAATATATCGTTCATTAAACTCTGAAATGTTGGTAGGGCATTAGATAAACCAAAAGGCATTACTAGGAACCCGTAATGGCGTCGTGAGTTCTCAAAAGTCTGTCTTTTTCAATGTCGAATCACATACCCTTATTTGATGATATCCAAAACGCATATCCGTCTTTTGAAAAAAACTTTTTACCATGGAGCTCATCGATCAATTTATCCACCACAGAATTGGAAGCCTATCCTTCACATAAGAACCATTTTTAGTGCTCATAGCTTGGCACACATATGCCAAGTACCATTTTTCTTACGTAATTAACAACACTGTGAAGAATAAGGGCTAGAGCTGTGTCTAACGAACCCGCTGTTTGAAGTTCTTTCACGATTTTCAATTTCTTATTTTGAAAGTGAGGGTATCCATACTCGCCTAACATTAAGTGGAGCAAGATTTGGCAAAGAGAGGAACAGACACATTTAATCTTGAGGTGGTAAGGAAGCAGAGTGCAAAAATATCATAAAAACTAGATAAGTTCCGAAATTTCAATAGATACCGAGAAGTAGATGTGTGAGAACTGTATAGAAGCCACTCGTGGTATTATACCTTGATGTTCACTATGGATTAGTTTTTGCATTTGGTATATTATCCAACAACATAACCGAATTTGAGTTATTTCCTATAAAAAGATAATCACGACGTAGACTTAATTGTATATGCAATTTGTGAAATCCTAACTAATATTTCCAAAGTTCATAAACGGTGAACTCAAAGAACTCGCATCACAACCACCGATCGCCAAGAGAAAAAAATTCGTAGAGAAACTATAATCTTGTAACTTCACTGAATATTTGCCAGGATCCTCGAGTCTCAAGAAATCCACCATCATCCACCATTACACGCATAGAAGTACCACTCGCATTAATCAAAAAATCCACACCTCTAGCAATTGTTGGATGTAAAAAGTTATGGGTGGGATTGATAGGTAGAATACACCGTATTTAATATCTAGTATTTATGCTTTGCGTAGTTTTCTTGTAAATTATGTATCTTATGTGTGCTTTGAGTTATTAGGTCACTGAGTCGCACGGAGGAAAAGAAGAAATCACTCAATTTGAGCAAACGGGCAAAATTGTCGTTTCATGGGCGAACGCTATCCGGAGTCGACCTGGTTAAGGGGCAACTCTTCTTAGAGGAGTGCTAACTAAGGCACTCAAAGAGGGTTAAGGGAAGGCCAACTGCAGTCCCTTATCAAGCGACCGGTGTTGAACAACTTCTCCTCCTCTCCCATAACCCTTATCCACTCCACCGGGTGGATATATCTTCATCACTTCCATATTTCCTACACCCTAAATCGAAATCTCAAAATCATTATCATCACCCGAAATTGAAATTCGCAGAAAGGGGCCGTTATGTAGCCATGGGAATCGATTCTTCCGGTGAAGATTAGAGAGGCGATATTACTCCAATTAGGTTTCCGTGGTGTTTGAAGAGATGGTCGTTGATTTTGGATTGAAAATCGCAGAAGTGAAGCCTGATTAGGGTTTGGTGAAATCGAAATCACAGAGAAGAAATTGATGTTCTTGAGTAAAATAGATATGGGTTTGAGTCGATTGAAAGGAGTTTGAGTCGCGATTGTTTTAGATTGAATTCGGGATGATGAAATGGAGGGTTTTGAGCTTGACTCGTGGTATGGAGATCGATTGGAAGTTTGCTGAGTTAGGGTTTGAGAATGAAGATGGAAGCTCGGGAAAGATGATTTTGTTGGTGGTTGAGAATGAACTCGGGGAGATCGAGAAAGAGAGAAGCGGCCATGGATCGAAAGAGAGATTCGTGGCAAGGGAAAGATGATATTGAACCGGGTGTGAATTGGTCAGCTGTGCTTGAGATGAGTTTGTTGCGCATTCTTATATTTTTGGCCTGAGGTTGGCGATTTGGATGAATTATTGGGTATGAGATGATGGCTGGTGCCTAGAATGTCTCGGAGTGGATCAGGTTCATGGGCACTGCAGTGGAGGTGGAATTGAGCTTCGGGTGCAATGGAAGCAAAGCCGGATGGGAGTACTGGCGCGATGAGCTATGCATCCGATGCGATTGCCAATGTCTTTGCAATGGTGATGACTCAAAATTGCAAAGGGTTGCTTTGGGATCCAAGCTGCGGAGGCACTGTAATGATTGGTTTTATTTTCTCCGACTGCGGGTTGATGTTTGAGATGTTGCAGGTGAAGGCCCAGGTTGCGAGGGGTTTATGGAGCAAAGAGTAATGGGTATTGATGCCGAGTTTCAGGTAATCACTAGAGATGGTGGCACCGGATGTGAGTTGATACAATATGCAAGGCAAGACTGTGCAATGGGGTGTGTTAGATGCGATAAAGACTCGCCTTTAGAAGCCGTATGGAAGGCGGAAACTTGGGTCTGTGGATATTCAAGCTTAAGGGTAGCAGATTTGAGATTGTGGAGTAAATGGGTTTTGTTGGTTGAGGTGGTGTCCGTTGCCCGGGCCTGGAAGGGTCAAGAAGGAGGAGTCGATAATGGCATTTGTCAAACAGTAGGGTTGATGTTTGCCGGGGAAAAGAAGTTGGAATTGTGTTGGTGGCGGTATGAATAATTTGAAGTTTGGTGGTGCAACGAGGTTGGAGCCGAAGCCTTCGGGGTTGTGGTACATGCAGTCTTGGAGTTGATGTGTTATTGGCTCTACGATAGACTTGCAATGAATGGAAGTATGCAAGAGTGCCATGGGTTGCTGGGTTGGTCCGTGTACTCCCGGCTTGATAAGTTTAGAGATAGGATGAATGGCACATCTTGGTGTAACAGAAGGTGACAAAAGCACAAAATGGAGGGCCATCTTGGTCAGAATCGCACCGCAACAATCTGGCTTTGTGCAAGAAGCGTGGGCCTGGGCAGTCAGCCTGTTAGATCCCAAAGACACCGACTTCGGACGACTCCCTCGACCCGGCCCTAACTCTGGCTGACTCGTTGACCCGAGATGACCTCGGTTTTGACCTGCTGACCCTGGCACCGTGTGACTTGGCCGTCACCCGAGACACTTCCGTGACTTCCGGCGGATCTCGCCACAATCCAGCTTTCCTGGCGAGCTGCTTTCTGGGACATATTTTCTACGGGTTTACTTTCCATAGGGCCTAAAAAGAATTTCCAACTAATGGACTTTGAAGACAAAACCTAGTTTTGGAAGGAGAAAAAGACTACAAAAGGGAAGAAGACTTCTACAATTTGAGAGGACGTTTTTTATTATTATCCTCTACTTTATTCTAGGGTTTAGAAACATGAGACTTCTCTTCTTCTGTGATGAACTCCATGATTATGAGTAACTAAGTTTTTATTATTGGTTAAAGACGAGGTTGGATTTTGCAACCAAGTTATGATTTTTATGAATTAGTTTTTTCTCTCAATATTATCGTTCACTTTCTACGGGTTATAATAATTGCATGATTGATGGATTGCAATATGATTGAATGTTTGTTTAGTCGAGTCTAGAAATTGATTGAACTCACATCCATATCTATAGCTATTTTAGGGTTTTCATCGAGCGATAACCTTGAATACGAGTAGCATGATATGATTAGGGTTTGTAGTGATACATCCTCGTAATCATGTAGAAGTTGACCTTTGTTCGAATTGTTTGCGTAATGTATTACAATTGCATTGATTAGCCTATTTCAAAACTTAATGCTCCTAGGAATTGAACTTGATTAGCGCAAGGCGTAGGTTATTCTTTAGGTAGAATTCATACGTAGCCCTAATGTGTGTCGATAACTTTGGAAATTACGAGTATTCTTGCAATAAGGTATTCTATGGCTTTTGATGATAGAGAGATTAAATAATGAATTCTATTCATATATTCATAAACTTGTTTACAATTGAAGATGAAACCTTTATCCAATATTTTCACATCCTTGATTTGCGTGATTTATTTCTTTTGTTTACTTTTTATTTATTTTTATTTACACAATCAAAATCCTCGGTGTTTTATATGAAACCATAACAATTTGACAACCTAGACCTCTCTCGTGGATCGATCCTTTCTTGCCCTTGCTATATTTATATTTTGAGTAGTAAGAAAGTGTAATTATATTTGTGTAAGCTTACGACGCGATCAAATTTTTAGCCGCCGGGAGGCAAAGGGTTGTTAATTGTTTTTAGTTTCTTATTTTTGTATTTAGTTTTGTTTTACTTTTTCTTATTTGGTTCTTACCTTAGTTTTGAGAATCTTATTTTGGTGCTTATTTCTATGGAAGGAGCATATTGGAGCAATCACGGCTTTCAACCTCAACAATATAACAATTATCACCCTTATGGGAGTATAATCAAAACCAATCCCTTGGCTATGATCAATACTCCACGTACCACATGAGTTATTCTCATACATATCAACCTCTTATGGTGGTTATGTAAGTGAGCAACCACAAGGAGGGGAGAATAGTAGTTTTCCTTATAATTTTTCCTCTAGTTTGGTAGATGAAATGCACAATTTATGGCCAAAGCATGGAGTCAATTTGCGACAACCAAGCGTGGAACCAATTTCATCGATCAATGTGCTCATGGTATGTTTGGCCCAATTTTCCGATCGTGGTGCCAGATCATTCACCCATTCAAAGGGAATATAATTGGCCTAACAATGGAAGTAAGTAATTCTACTTTTTTCTTTTGTCGAATGAGCTTTACAAACAAATGGAACACTATATTCGTAATTTGGATGGAACACTCAAGAGCTTCAAAAAGGTGTTTCCACTTTAAGACAAGGCATTGAAGAATACAAGGAGGGAATGAATAATTATGTTGAAAAGGCGAACCTTCGGGGGACTTTTGTTGATATTTGTGTAGTTAACTCAACTCTTGATCTTAATAATGATCATTCACCTATTCAAAAGGATGAGTTAGAGATTAGCAACACTAAATTCAGCGAGGAACAATGTTATGATGACTATGATAGTGATGATGATTATTATGAAAATACATCGTTTGAACCAACTCATGGTGCCAACCCCGAGGAGTGTACAATGGAGACTTTTTGGGATCAAGATGAAGACGAAGAGGAATATGTCGACACTTGTGTGGATTACTCAAGCATTGATCTTTATAACGATCAAGAACCTATTCAAAGGTAGAGCTTGAGGATGATGCGATGAGTGTTCTAAAGAAATTCCTTATGGACAATATTGCATCCGCAAAAGAGTATGTGCCTTACAACAAGGAGGAATATGTTGAGAATGAGACCGTTTTGACCAATATTGTGGAAGACCCAATTGAGCTTGCAAATGATTGTGATGATGATGTTTATGTCGAGACTATGGTTACGGCAGAAACGGACGAAGAATGGTTGCAAGGTTTGATAGAGGACCATGATATACAAGAGGTGAATAATTCACTTGAGTTTTCAAGGATGAAGAGGATTCCGTAATACAAGAGATTGTGAAAGGTTTATCTAACCTTTGCCTATTATTTCTTCCTTTACCTCTTATTGGTTTGAAATGTATGTGCTTGAAAATCATGAATGACTTTGTTTCTCGTTTTTCCTCCATTAGAGATACTTGATTCTCATACTATGCGAGGTTATGGAACAAGAAAACTGTGAAGTACTCCGACTTCTATATTCTTTATACACTTCCAAGTGTAGACAAGAATATAGAAGTCGGGTACTCATAGCTTCACTTTTGCTTTATTGTACTAATATTTGTGTGAAGCTAGTGTTTGCAAAAACAGGTTCTATGGAAGGATCCCAACTTTTCAGATTATTGGTGTATGGGGAATGAATCTTACAAGAAGCTAAGTCGCTTTCGTCGACTTTAAAACAAAGCGCTAAGTGGGAGGCAACCACCGGTTTTGTATCTCTTATCCTTTGCTTTTTATTTTTGTTTCGTTTATTTATTTTTACTGTTTTCATATCATATTTGCATCCCTATGTTTAATTTCATTGAGTCCGTAATCTATCTTAGAAGAGAATTAGGACGAATACCTTTTCGTCAGAAAAATTCAGACTGCGCGTAGTTCATTCAGAGACCATAACTGTCAGACCGTTTATCAAAACACTGTGAAATTTTGACACTGTGTAGAAAACACGTAGGTGAACAACTTTTTGTGAAATGGAGTTTTTCCAAATTCCTTACCAATTTGCACAGTTTTTGCGTTTTATCTGATGTTACGTCAGAATTCAGAACTTTCGGTTTTACACATTGAGGACAATGTGAAGTTTAAGTGTGGGGGAGCATTTATATGTTTGTATAGTTTGTTTTGACACCATTAGTGGATGGAACCATTTTGAATGCAGGAGTTGAGGAACCAATTAACTAAAAGGGAAGAATATAGCTAAGAAATCACAAATTAACATGATAGTTGTTACCATATCTCGGAATATCACCATATCACATTCTATTTTTATTTTTCCATATTTATCTATTGTTCTCTAAGTGCTTTGGTGGGTCACTAAACATCGACGTGTTATTACTGCTAGGATGAAATAGAGTGGTTGAGTTACAAAAAAAAAAAAAAAAATTGAAAAAAAAAAAAAAAAAAAAAAAAAAAAAAAATTGAAAAAAGAAAAAAAAAAAAAAAGGACCGATCAATTAGACCAAAACGGAATAAAAAGACACTTGGGAATAGCAAAGTATGTGTGAAACGTAGTCCCTGTCTCCGTCGCACAAAACAAGCGTGGAATGCGGGATCCAAGGCAACTATCATGTACTTGCCGACAAGAAGCATGCGCTTGGATCCAAAAGATCTAATCATGCCGTTTAAAAAAGCAATTGGATCAGTTTGATCCAATCATATAAAAAAAAAAAAATTATTATTGTGTTGAATAAAGTCACTTTTGGTTCCCTTGTATATGCCAATTGATTTGATGTAGCATTCAAAGACTAAGTAGCTCAATCCAATAGGATTAGGTTCATCTTAGCAATGACCTTGAGACGAGATATGGGAAACATCGAACACTTGTGAATATTCGCCAACATCTACATCTTTATTCATCTTCTTAATCTTTTCATTGTGATTGTGGTTTGTTAGTTTTAAGTATTGTGGCTTGTTCGACTATCTAATTAGAGTTTATTTACTAATATATCAATTGAATTTGCAAGGTACCTCCCTCCTGCTTTAGGGGTCATTTTGGATTCGTTCATTGATTTGTCACGAATAGACGGAGTTTGAAATATAGGTTTTGTAGGTATATCTCTAGTAAACCTTCACGAGACTATAACTCGTCCACTAGGGACACCTAGGGTTTAAAGGCTTGTTATTTATGCTAAAATTAACCGTAGCCTCGACGTCACGGAGTTGTTGTATTTTATTGTTTTGTTTGATTTGCTCGAGGACTAGCAAAGTCTAAGTCTGGGGGAATTTGATAGGTGTAGAATACACCGTTTTAATATCTAGTATTTATGCTTTCTTTGCGAGTTTTCTTGTAAATTATGTATCTTATGTGTGCTTTTGAGTTATTAGGTACTGGAGTCGCACGGAGGAAAAGAAGAAGAAATCACTCAATTTGAGCAAAATGGCAAAATTGTCGTTTACGTGGCGAACGCTATCTCGAGGTGACCAAGGTTAAGGGCAACTCTTCTTAGAGGAGTGCTAACTACGAGACTGTGGAGGTTAAGGAGAGGCCAATGGGTAGTCCCTTATCACGTATGGGTGTTGAACAACTTCTCCTCTCTCCCATAACCCCTTATCCACTCCACACTGGTGGATATATCTTCATCACTTCCATATTTCCTCACCCTAAATCGAAATCTCAAAATCATTATCATCACAGAAATTGAAATTCGGAGAAAGGTGGCTATGTAGCCATGGAATCGATTCTTTGGTGAAGATTAGAGAGCGATATTACTCCAATTAGGGTTTTGCGTGGTGTTTGAAGAGATGGTCATGATTTTGGATTGAAAATCAGAGAAGTGAAGCTCGCTTAGGGTTTGGTGAAATCGAAATCACGAGAGAAGAAATTGATGTTCTTGAGTAAAATAGATATGGGTTTGAGTCGATTGAAAAGGAGTTTGAGTCGCGATTGTGTTTAGATTGAATTCAGGGTGATGAAATGGAGGGGTTTTGAGCTTGACTGTGTATGGAGATCGATTGAAGCTGCTTGAGTTAGGGTTTGAGAATGAAGATGAAGCTCAGGGAGAAGATGATTTTGTTGGTGGTTGAGAATGAACTCAGGGGAGATCGAGAAAGAGAGAAGCGGCCATGGATCGATGTGTGAGAGAGATTCAGGGGCAAGGGAAAGATGATATTGAACTCAGGTGTGAATTGGTCACGAGGAGGCTTGAGATGAGTTTGTTGGCGGCATTCTTATATTTTTGGCTTTGAGGTTGCATATTTGGATGAATTATTGGGTATGAGATGATGGCTTTGGTGCCTAGAATGTCTCGGGTGGATCACCGGGTTCATGGTTTGCTGCGGTGAGGTGGAATTGAGCCGGAGTGCAATGGAAGCAGCTAAAGCCAGATGGAGCAGCGTCAAGGCGATGAGCGAGCTATGCATCGATGCGGGGCTGCCAATGTGCTTCAATGGTGATGACCCAAATTGCAAAGGTTCTTTGTGGATCCAAAGCTGCAGGGAGGCACCGGTAATGATTGGTTTTGCTACGGAGGCGTGGTTGATGTTTGAGATGTTGCGAGTGAAGGCGGAGTTGCGGGGTTTATGGAGCGACGGGTAATGGGTATTGATCTTTGAGCTCGGTAATCGACCGAGATGGTGGCACCGATGTGAGTTGATACAAGTGCGATTGCAAGACTTCGAGCAATGGGGTGTGTTAGATGCGATAAAGACTCGGTTTAGAAGCGGTATGGAAGGCGGAAACTTGGAGTGATACATTCAAGCTTACAACATTTGAGATTGTGGAGTAAATGGGTTTGTTGGTTGAGGTGGTGTCATGTTCTTCTTGAGGCCATGGAAGGGTCAAGAAGGAGGCGAGGATAATGGCAGTGTGCACAGGCTACGAGGGTTGTATGTTTGCCGGGGAAAAAGAAGTTGGAATTGTGTTGGTGGCGGTATGAGCAGTGGCGAATGGTGGTGCAACGAGGTTGGAGGCGGCGTTCGGGTTGGTGGTACATTGCGAATCTTGGAGTTGATGTGTTATTGGCTACGATAGACTTGCGGAATGAATGGAAGTATGCAAGAGTGCCATGGGTTCTTGGTTGGTGCATGCAATTACGGCTTGATAAGTTTGAGATGGGTGGATGGCCATCTTGGTCGTAATGCAAGTGACAAAAGCACGAAAATGGAGGGCCATCTTGGCCGTAGAATCGCCTTTGCAAAATCAACGCCAGTGTCAAGAAGCGTAACTGCTGGCAGTCGGCCAGTTAGATCCAAGACAAAGTGACTCGAACTGACTCCCTCTGACCCAGTCCTAACTTTCGGTTTGACTCGTTGACCCGAGATGACTCGGTTTTGACCCGTTGACCCGGTGGCCGGTGTGACTTGGCCATTCACCCGAGACACTTTTCCTAAGTGACTTAGGCGGATTCTACCACAATCCCATTTTCCGGCGAGCGTTTAAGGACATATTTTTTTACATGGGTTTCTCTCCATAGTGGGCCGGGTGAATTTCCAACTAATGGACTTTGAAGACAAAACCTAGTTTTGGAAGGAGAAAAAGACTACAAAAGGGAAGACTTCTACAATTTGAGAGGACGTTTTTTATTATTATCTCCTCTACTTTATTCTAGGGTTTAGAAACATGAGACTTCTCTTTCTTCTTGTGATGAACTCCATGATTATGAGTAACTAAGTTTTATTATTGGTTAAAGACGTAGTTGGATTTTGCAACCAAGTTATGATTTTTATGAATTAGTTTTCTCTCAATATTATCGTTCACTTTCTACAGGTTATAATAATTGCATGATTGATGGATTGCAATATGATTGAATGTTTGTTTAGTCGAGTCTAGAATTGATTGAACTCACATCCATATCTATAGCTATTTTAGGGTTTTCATCGAAGCGATAACCTTGAATACGAGTAGCATGATATGATTAGGGTTTGTAGTGATACATCCTCATAATCATATGTAGAAATTGACCTTTGTTCGAATTGTTTGCGCAATGTATTACAATTGCATTGATTAGCCTATTTCGAAACTTAATGCTCCTAGGAATTGAACTTGATTAGCGCAAGGCGTTAGGTTATTCTTTAGGTAGAATTCACATACGCAGCCCTAATGTGTGTGTTGATAACTGGAAATTACGGAGTATTCTTGCAATAAGGTATTCTATGGCTTTTGATGATAGAGATTAAATACGAATTCTATTCATATATTCATAAACTTGTTTACAATTGAAGATGAAACCTTTATCCAATATTTTCACATCCTTGATTTGCGTGATTTATTTCTTTTGTTTACTTTTTATTTATTTTTATTTACACAATCGGAAAATTCTTCCGGTGTTTTATATAGGAAACCATAACAATTTGACAACCTAGACCTCTCACGTAGGATCGATCCTTTCTTGCCCTTGCTATATTTATATTTTGAGTAGTAAGAAAGTGTAATTATATTTGTGTCGCTTACGACAGCGATCATGGATCCAGAATCAATGAGAATCGTAATGACTTGGCCTTTAATATGTCCCTTAATCCTCACTGTGTTAGGAAAATGAGAACCCATAAGAGCATTTAATGAAATAGTAGCTTCAGGTTCTTTTAAACAGGAAATAGTTTCATTAATGACGGGTGCACATGTATTATCAATGGGCTCAATATCATCTTCAGGAGCGTCTGGAGGACCTTCCAAAGTAACGAGTTTAGGCTTGTCACATATATTACCTAGTTTGTAGAACTGATCGCAATTGAAGCATAGACCTTTATCCCTCTTTTCCGTTGTTCTTCTAAAGTTAGTCTTTTAGCTCCTGGAGGAATAGTACTTTTTGCGCACAGTTGAATTAAGTATTTGTATGAAAGGATTGGGACGAAAACTATCTTGTAGAAAGAAGAAGTTGATTGCAACACTTCCTCCCGCTAATAGCTTTTTTGAAAGTGATGGGCTAAGTAGGAACAACAAATTAATCAAGATATTTCCCACTAATTAACTAGTAATATAGCGGTAGTAAGAGATCATTCCCACAGAGAGCTGTGTAATTGATTGGCTATTTGTATCAAAAAAATAAAGTAAATAGCAAAGGGGGGTTTTGGTTGTCAAATAAATAGAAAGCCAATAAAGAACAAAAAGAGATGATTAAGGAATCCTTCGCCAGTTCTAAGCGATTAAGGATTAATATACTTATCTATCGTTCGTAAGAACCATTCATCACCAACCGTAGAATAGCAGCTAGCTCAGTGTTATTGATGCGTGTCGTAGGTGCAATCAAATTAATTAATATTTCCACTCAATTAAAAATAATATAATGGAAGTCAAGTTCGTTACCACGAGGAGCAAGAGATTCTAGTTGTAAAATTGTCACGAAAGGGGGGTGTAAAAAGCAAAAAGAAAATAAACAGAGCAATTAAAAGATAAAGTTGAAATCAATAAGAGAGACAAGATCAAGGGAATCATTATTCGTTTGCAAAACAATGAATCAAGTTATGTTCTTTTCTACTTGTTATTAGTCACGATTATCACCAACCGTAGGTAAAGCAAATAGATCGGTGCAAACCCACTAAATCCTTTGTATCACCGGATAATGAAGTTCGATCACTGATTCTATTTACCAAACCACCTAGTCAGTACATCACTCTAGATGTAATTTAAATAAACGCATTAAGATTTATGAACTTATTAGGTCAATATTAGTAGTTAGACTCAGATCAAGGTCTACTTGCTAACGTTGTTTTCACACACAATTGCTCCACGGAATCCCTCCACAAGGTCTCGTGTTTGATACTTATGTAAAGAGTCAAGAAACGATTACTTATCCCCAACTTTCACTAGCTTTAGATCAAATTAACAAATCAATTTAGCGTGCACTCTAAACAATCTATCAATCAATCATGAATGAATAAACATTCCTATTAGTAAAAACAAACGATAATCATGTGAAAAACTTGAAGATAGAATTGAAAAACAAAACTCAAATCATATATTAAGAACTAGGAATTCATCCTCAATCAATAATAAAATTAGCTACTCATGCTAAAGAGTTCACACAAAGAATAAGAAAGAAAAGTGTTGTGTGTAGAGATGTGTGTAAAAGATGTAGAAAACTTCTATTTATGGGCTTCAATATTCTCCAAATCTTCCAAGGAATAGAATGCTTTTCCTTTAGCAATTCAATTTCCAAAACCAAGCCTTTCAACTCTTCCATCTTCTCTTTCCAAATTTGAACCCAATTCCACAAACCCATGAGTTTAGATGATTCTAGAGAATTCTTCATCCAATTTCCAACCAAGTCTTCACACCCATGAGAGAAGTCACGTAGTACCTGGAATTTTGGCTCGTATTGAAAAATCGGGTATTATGGCCGGAATCCGCCGGAAAGAGCCCACGGCCGCCTAAGATTCTCGTTCAGCGCAGAATATTCCGTTCGTGTGCCGTCTAAATTAACGGTCAAAGGCGACGGTCTTCGTTAATCAACCGGTCAAGGAGAAGGAGTGAGTCACCATCGAGTCGAATCCCAAGTCAATCACCGAGTTAGATGACTTCAACCCGCCATGTCATCATGTGAGTCGAACCGGTCGGCATTTACTCAATGGATTGGCGAGTGGCAAAGGCCGTACTATCAAAGCGAACTGTCGCACCAAGATGGCGCAACACAACTTCAATTCCAGCCATTGTGGCTATACACCCCGCACATCCCGGCATTCATTCCCATCTTTCTTTCAGCTTCTCAATCATGCAACATTCCATTCATCTCACTGCCATTCATCATTGAAACCGTATCCAAGCCAAAGTATCAGCGCCACCACCAAATCCATCCCCGCAACTCCAATCTGCTTTGGGTGATGCTGCAGCTTGCCAACACTCGCA
>JAJJWW010003848.1:0-33157 GCA_023531295.1 Papaver armeniacum | reverse complement strand
TTTCATTCTCAATATCTCGTAAACAACAAGTCGCTTGGAAATAATGCATTGATAAATGCTAAGATGGGATTTCTTTCATCCACTCGTCCCCGCCATTTCGCTACTCATTGTCCTCTATATGTTGGTAATAGCTCACTTTTCATTCGTTCTCCTTCAGAAATAATGCTTTCGATCCCGGTCTTAAGATATTGTCATGGATGTATCAGTCCCGAGAACAAACTCGCAAGTGCTCGAATGATCTTATTGTACCTACCGGCAATCCATCGAACCACTTCAAAGCTTCTCTCCGCGAGGCCGGTCGGAAAATACTTGCACAAGACCGCGTCATTATCCTCATATTGTAGCAAGGCCAGATGTATGTTTTTATATGTTGGATCGCACATGTAGATCCATAAAAAGATGCTAGGAATGTGGGTAATGCATTTTTTTGGTATCACATTAATTGTATCCGCCGTGCGAAGGGTGTCTTTGTGTTTCTTCTATTGCTTCTTCTAGCTGTCTTTTTCCTTCATCTTTCCTCTTGTCACTAATTCTTTTAGCTCGCCACTTCTCTTAAAATTTCATCGTTAGAGGGTGGAATCTTCTTGTTGCCGCACGGCCTTTCTCAATCGTGCTTGCCCATGTATGTTTTCGTGCCTGTTTTGACGCATAACCTCCCTCTAATTCCCCGTTGCTCGGCCCCTTCTCCTCCTTCTTCTTCGTCTTTACCTTCGCTCCTTGCATGCTCCCTGCAGCTCTATCCCTCTCGCTTTGGCTGCCTCAACATTTCTCTTCCATGGAGTATCATCCTTGCTTGCTCCCTGGGTCATTTTCCGTTTCCGATCCGTCTTGACGTGGGTTATACTTCCATTTCGTTCCGCCCTTTCTTCTATGCAATGTCCTCACCTGAGTTCATTCTCTCCTACTTGTACATATAGATCTTCCATGTGATTTTGTCCGTTCCTCTTGTGTGTTTTCTCCCACCTGAAGATTGTTAGCCAAATTTTTATCTAAAACTGCCTCGTTTATTCCCTATGTGATCAGATCCGCTACGCCCGGAGGTACTTCTCTCGCTGTCCTCGACCTCGAGCCGCACGCGTTATTTCGGGATCTAGTTTTTGACCTTTGTTCATGCAATCTTTGGTTCTCCTCCCTTAGTTCATCGTTTTGACGTGTCTTGTTCGCACGCATTTCTTCTTCTTCTCTTACATCCGTCGCCTTTTGCCCGAGCTCGTAATGGTCATGTTCTCCCCGCTCCTACCGCTCCTTCCTCCCGTGTTCTTCTCCTTCATTTTCTTCTCGTGGTATCTCGTATCCGTAGTGTGAACACTTACTTCATCATAGTTTCTTTGATCGTTCTCCCTTGGTTCCCGCTCGAACCGAGATCCGACCAGCTGAGGTCCGTTGTTCCTCACTCCCATTCCCTGATGTATCTCGCGATTTCGCTCGTCTTCTACCCGCAATTCTTCTACCTCCTAATTGGTGTTTTGTTTTCCGCAGTGTGCTTGCCTTACCATTTTGTGTTTATAAAGTAACACTTTTCTCACAAATTTATGTAAACCAAAACTTCCTTACTAAATGAAAACCGTGTTTTAAATAAGTGAACTCGCGGGCTGAAACTCAACGAAAACGATCAAAATCCTTCACGAAAATGAGAACAATAAGAAATTTTCGAAAAACCAGTTTAAGATTTTCACAAGCTGTGTGTAATCCCTATCCCGAGCTATATTCTAGCGCCAAAATGTAGTAGTGGAAAATCCCACTACCACACCCCTTTGATAATTTGCTAACTAGACTATGAAATCGGGGATGAAGAACACATATGTTAATTTTATTAAGCTTTGGAAATCAATACAAAGAAGTCAAGATAAACCCTAACTGAGAGCAAATAACTTTCTCTCTAAAGTTCTACCTCAACTCTCCAAAAGGTCCCTCTCTCAATACAATGGTGGCTGGTCCTATATATAGGAATTTTACATAGTGGAGGACAAATTTCTAATAAAGCCCTTATTTTCGGATCTAGCGTGCGATGTCGTCGCACCCGTATATTGGGTCTTCTCGCATTCTTCTTTAACTTCGCATTGCATTCCACACTTTATTCGTGACCTTATGACGTCATCGCCTCGCCATCCTGGAATATGCCACGTGCGAGTATGTTCGCCCCCTTATAATAGAACCGCTTCCCATGATATCTATGTATACGATATTTAACCCTATACTCACCAAACATTTATGCACATTTCAAAGAAGTTCGAGACACCTACTTCGCTCTTCATGCTAAGCAAATCTTTACAAAAGCTACTATCCTGGCTAAGAGACAACGCCTTGTCTAGCATTTCAATAGTAACCGATCAAAATATTGGCAGATAGCATCAACAAGGACAACACAAATCTCTCATGGACAGCCGAAAACACCGTCTATAAGCTAGGGAAATTTTAAAAGATCTTCCTCAAACTCGTGTAAAGTTTACAAATAGAAAATACACCAAGAAGCTGATCAATTTCCAAAGAAGTAAGAATAAAGAGCCTTCAACATATGTTCACGAAATTACAACAAAAATTGAGCAATCTAGCATTATCTCTAATGTTTTTGATGGAAATGAATTTGTAAATCTTATGTACTATATTTGCTAGTTAATTTAATTCAATTCTACCATCAAAACAAAGAAAAAAAAACAACACCTCATTGTACTAATTCATCTGCCTTTGTTTGATCAGCGCGGTTTCCTCATACTACTCAAATAAACCTAACACCCCGACAATGTCCCATGTGCATAAAAACCAGTAGTCAATCATTTTAATTCTTTTTTTTGAAGCATGAAATTTTATTAAAGTCGGGAAAAAATAACATGAAGGTACATTGTACCCATAGTCAATTATTTTAACGTAGTTTCCTTATTTCTTTCTCGGTTAGTTTATTCATCAATAATGTCATTACTCAGAACATAACCTAATAAATAAATAAAAAGAAAAAACCGTGAGTGCAATGATCGAGTTCCAAGTCATGTTCACATTGGCTGACATTACTGAAAGATTCATTGTAACACGTTTATTCACCGGAATTAGAAAAAAATAGTCTTCTAGACCACCGATTAAGTGATCTAATTAGGCCGAACGACGGAGGTCTAAGGCTTTATGGAGCCTTTTATGGTTTTTTTTTGTAAATTGAAAGCTAACACAAATGTGCAAAGGTGCAATTTGATAAAAAGATTGGATTGGTGTCCATGGTTGTTAATCTTTTTTCACTTGACACAATTATCCCCCTTTAGTTCAATTACTATAACTCTTTATGTATCATATTCTTTTTAGGGTATAAATGGAAAGAAAATTTTAACATAACATATCCAAAAATCCGTATCTTGAATTTTATAAATTTTATATCGTTGAAAGCTTATAAAAGATTTCTTACAAACAACAATATCAAATTTAGAGTTTTTACGAAGAATTCGAAATATTTATCATTTTAGGCACAATTTTAGAAAATTAAATGTATATCCATTATGCAAAAACCACAAAGGGTATATATACTTTTATGTAGCTATATTTTGGTTTATGTATCAACTAATTTTTCGTTGCAACTAATAAAACGATGTACTCCTTCTGCTTCAAGAAAAGTGATACTTTAGGCACAATTCTTGAAAATTGAATGCATAACCATTATGCAAACCACCACAAATGAATCATGCAACCATTTTTGTTTATTGGTTTATGGATCGCCAATTTTTCGTTTCCTTGAAAAAAGTGATACTTACACATTTTGTTTCAGAAAGTGATACTTTCCTCCGCTTCAATAAAATGATACTTTCAATGCTTTAGAAAAGGTGATACATTCGCTCCGTTTCAAATAAAAATATCACTTTTCCTCGAAACTGGATAAAATATCACTTTCTCTAAAACTCGAGCGAAAGTACCACTTTTTTTGAAACAGGTATTAAAATATTACATTTTTTTGAAAGGGGCTAAAGTAGTCGCAGCACAAACCCCATCTTTAGATTCTTCTTCGTGGCCCACCCACCGTGACAACTATTGTACTAGTATTCTATTCTACTATTTATAGAGAAGAGAGCTAAGATCATCTCATTACAAATTTACAACTACTCCAAAAACATTTAGAGTACTGAGCTTAGACACCATAACTAGAAGCTTTCAATCTTATCATGGCAAAGATTTCTTCTTCATCCATTCTATTCTGTGTTTGTTTTCTCTTGCTGTTGATTACTGTATCTGCAGTTTCCGGTAAGCATGGTACACACATTTCGGCTTTTTCTTTATTTTTAATTTGTGTGTTTTATTTCATCGATGAATTTGTACCAATCTAAATATTGTTGCTTGAATCAATGCAGACAAGGCTGTTTTTACTACTGGTACTGCACCAGATGGTAGAATGTCCAATAAGTGATAATGCTGGATCAACTGGGACAAGTAGAGTAAATAATGGTCTATCATGTGGGGGTTGTATGAAAGCATGTTTCAAGAAATGTGGGAATAGCAATGTAAAGATTGGTTTAGCTTGCAGGCAAATGACTGCTACTGGGTGGAGTTGTGGTTGTTGTTGTTCCAAAGACTATTAATCTAGTGATAATGAAATGGTATTAACTATTAAGGAATTCGGTGCATAAATATTGTTGGTTTTCTCTTGCTCTTTTGGAGTTCCTCTTTTTCCTGTTTTTCTGGTACTTTGTTTAATAAGCATGTATTTTGATAACAAAAAACCTTCGGTCTAATGGGAGAGAGGCTCTGGGAATCGGTTTGATCTGAGCGAACTCGTAAGTTATCGGTTTTTTTGGAAAACGGTCATGGTTAGAGAAAGGGACGTCTAAATACTTCATTTCACCACCACACTTGATTCTTGATTTTAGAAATCTGCTTTAATCCTTGAGTATTGCGGGACCCATAAGTTTTTGATTAGTTCAGTTGGGAAACTCAAAGAGAAGATTCTCTTCAAGACAGTTAGTGGATGAATTTCTGGGTTTTATACTCCCCACCTCACCTCCCAAAACACCAATGAATCGATAGTCAGCGCCTCCCACCCCCAATCCGAGCTTGAACACGCCAGCAGCTGAGTTGCAGAGTGAGGTATCTCATACAATTAGCTCTGAAAAGTTGCATGATTTGCAGCAAAATCCGACATGCGTGTCTACCTTGGAAGATCCACCATCGATTAAAAACTACCATCAAAAGAAAAATGGAAACCTTTCTACGGATACGGGAGAGTCCTTCCACTCCTTTTCAGCTACGTCTGCTTCGACAAAAACATAGAAAATATCCAAGAAAGAAGATCAAACAAACCACAACTTTCCACCCCATTCATCAACAACACATCATTTCTACAGAGAGCCTAACCACTCAAACAATCAAAATACACAAAAAGTTCCTGTCCCAAAAAAACAAAAAGATCTCCATATCCCTATTTTCCAGTTGACAAAAAGAATGCAGAGCTTAATGAAATCCCACAACGAGCACAACATGAAGCAAGTGGAAAGTGGTCGGAGGGTTTTGCGACTTCCTCCTGTATTAAAAGGGCTTTCAAAGAATGTAATTTTCCCATTCAGATCCATCATATTGAGAACAACGAAACCTTCCAGGTAATCCAGATGTCTTTAAAACACAAATCTGATAAAGATTTTATTATTACAAACCAACCTTGGATAGCAGGTCCGCATGTTCTCCTGTGTGAGGAATGGTCTTTTTCGTACAACACCCGCATAACTGTTTCAAGTTTGCACCTTTTTGGATTCAACTGCTTAACCTGCCTAGACTATTCATGGATGAAGAAGCTATTAGGGATATCATAGAAAGCTCAGAAACTGGAACAGTCCTGCAAGTTGAGATGGAAAACTCTCCACCTAAAGTTTTAGTCATGATGGACCTCAACCGACCTTTTATGCCGGGAGTAATGTTAAGTCTAGGTAAGGGAGTATGGGTACAAGCCATGCATGCATGAATACCCAGAAGCCGTGTTTTGTTCGTGGTTTTCCCGGGACATGTCTTCAAAGACTCACAACTCCTGGAGTTAACCAATAATACAAAGATAGGAAATTCCCGGACTTTCCCTACACAAAACTGAATGCAAAAATGAAGGCTTCAACGACAAGAGGAACTAGATTCAACTGCATGCAGGAATACCAACCTACAAAGGCAATCTTGGGTGAATCATCATCGACAAAGGTGGAAATGATGAAAGAATCAAGAACAGATAATCATCCTTCTGATGAACAAACACGGAAAACCAATACACAACCGATCCAAGAAGCTCAGAAGGAGATGACTCGGGGAGTTAGGATCTCAAGGTTTGAACCAAAACTTCCTTTCCGTATAGATTATCTAAGAAATGACCTTGCCATGGGCTCGCATGGAACCCTAAGTGAATCAACAACATGCAGCTGACAAATCTACTGCCACAAGCCAGACAAATGAGCCGCCACAGGAAAGCAATAATCCATCTGAGAGATTAAAGAATGTCGGACCAAGTTCCGAGAAGAAAGACCAACTAAGATCCACATCATCAATTAAGGATACACTTCCAGTGGGCCAGCAAAATCAATGGATGAATCATATGCCCATTTCACTAGCCCAACCAACAAAGCCCGACAACAAAGGAAAAGGAAAAGTTGACATACAAGCTGCCAAATCCGTTGAATCTGAACACACTAACCAACTACAAAACCCAACTCCGGAATCTTCTCCAAAACCCAAAGCCCACCCTGCAGATCGTAATGTTAAGCTTTAACTCCCGAATATACTAAAGTGTTGTTGAATGAAGTGCAAACAGGGGCATGCAAGTAAACTTGTTGGTTCATATGGACAATGGCAAGCCAGAGGTGACGGTAAATACTTCGACTGCACCAACTAAGGAACATGAGGTTCTACGGCCTATCAGAACCTACAAAAGGAGGACTAACAGAACACCTTCAAAGCTTCCTCAACATTTGATACTACCTAACACTCCGGATTTTGGACCTCAACCACCGCCCCCGCCAAAGCCCGTAAATATGCTCTCTATTGTCGAAATCGATCTCCAACAAATCACCAAACCAAGAGCTCCAACTTTCGAAATACCAACGGTGAGACAACGGAAACCAAGGACTGCAAGGAACATATTTCAACGGAAAAGGACCGTCAATATCGGTGAACCGTCACCATTGCAGGGAGAAAACTCAAAGATGAAATGGAGCATGGGAAATGACAACGATTCTACTTCCACCTCAGTCAAACCAGCATGGAGATTATCCGTTGATGCAAGGACTATCGTCAAGCCGAATATAAATTGGCGTGGTGTTGGCTTGAACCAACACACGCACAAACCATGAGTTACTTGGCTTGGAATTGTCAAGGCATTCATAATGCTCGACAAGCTTTCTAAATTACGTGAATACACACGTAAATCTCTAGACCCTTTGCATCGTTTTTTCTCAAACTTCACAGATGTGTGTCGCACATGACTTTTTTGGGTACTTTTTAGGTTTTTTTGGTTCTTTTTCTGTTCCATGTGAGGGACATAAGGGTGGTCTCTGCTTGATGTGGACATCAAACCTTAATGTCTCGGTCCTAGTTGCTAATCAAAATGTAATCCATGCCTACATCACTCCAACCCAACCTCAGCTCACACAACCATGGATGTTTACTGGCGTTTATGGACCTCCGCAACCAACTCCTAGATCGACACTATGGATAAATTTGACAAGATGATCACTCCACCAACTCGTCCCCGTGGCTACTTATGGGAGACTTCAACGAAATCATCGATCAAAACGGTGCTATGGCTAAGACCTGGCCACCACAACTGCCGACCTTTCAATAATTTCATAAACTCTCATGGACTGATTGATTTGGGATTTCAGGGAGACTCTTTTACCTGGACCAATAATCAAACGGATGGTCGATTCATTATGGAGAGACTTGACAGAGGCCTCTCAACACAACAGTGGTTAGATAAACACCCACAAACATTGCTGAGACATTTACCAAGAATTGTCTTACCATGCACCACTTCGTTAAATGAAAAAACTACTATGGCAAGAAGAAGCACAAAAAATTTCAGAATAGAACACTTATGGTTTCTACACCCACAAATGAAGGAAGTGTGACCACAACTGGCAACAACACTTCCATCATGAGGAGGAGGCTTCTGAAAAAAGGTTACAAACAAGATTGACAAAAACAAAGAATGTGCCTCTACAACAATGGCATAAAATACATTTGGTAACATCCCGTAACCGTCAGAAAGAAGTAATTTCAAATACAATCGGCTCAATCAAAATGTGCAACAACAACAGAAACGAATTGTCGCTTTGGTTGCAATAAGAAAAGAAACCAGAATTCACACCTCATGCTTCCGCATTGTCATGATGAATACCGAAACAACGATCTAGAATAGATCGGCCTAATAATGGAGACCTCAATACCAAATTCTTTCATACAAAAGCAACAATCAACAACAGATGCGACCACATTCACCAACTCCAAGATGAGAGTCAAAGATGGGTGTACAATCAAAAGCACATTGCAAAAATGATGATTCGGCACTATGAACAGCAATACGTGGCAACACCAACAAACCTGGACATGGAGCTTTTCGCGAATGCCACCCCAAGATTATCTCAATATCACTGCGACCAGTTGATGGAATCTCCCACAGTGGAAGAAATACATACAAAGACTCCAAAGTATTGGATCGAAAAAGCGCCGGTCCTGGATGGGTATACAAGTAAGTTTTTCAAGACCTTTTGGGACACAACCAAACCTCAAATTGTAGAACTAGTGAGCAATTTTTTTGAAAATGTGGAATTGGAAAACCCCTTCAACCACACGAATATCACTCTCATACCAAAATCTGATAACCCGAATTCGGTAAAGACTATAGACCCATTGGCTTGTGTAACGTGGTCTATAAAATTATTTCCAAATTACTGGTAGATAGGTTGAGACCAATCCTACAATTCATGATCAGTCCATACCAGAGTGCTTTGTACCAAACAGAGCAATTCATGATAACATAGCTATTGCCACTGAGATCTTCCATCACATCCGTTCCACTCCACCAACAAAAAACCCTAAAATTGCAATGAAGCTTGATATCAAGAAAGCTTATGACAGCCTCGATTGGGGATTTGTGCGCCAATCTCCGAGCTCCTTGGGTATTCCGATGAAATTTGTGGAGTACATTATGCTATGCATAACTTCAGTGACGTATGCTATCAACATCAACGGAACTCCACAAGGTCACATCAAGCCAACCGTAGGACTCCGACAGGCGACCCCTATCACCATACATTTTCATCATGTGCGCTGAAATCCTGTCCACCAATTTGGCGATTCTGGAAAACAGGGGAAAACTGAAAGGTTTACGTATCTCGAAGAACACCCATCCAATTCTTCACTTGATGTATGCAGATGACTTGCTTATTACGTGTACGGCAACGACGTAAAACTTGTGACAACCTCGAACACATTGCTACGCTCATACTCGAGTTCGGCAGACAAAGGGTTAATTTACAAAAATACGTCATCATCCACCACCCGAACACACCACGAGTGTTGGCTGGATTGGCCGACAAACATGTTCAATATTCCGATAACGGCCTATCCTCGAAATACTTGGGTGTCAATTTCAAGATTGGGAGAAACTCAAAGACCGATTTTGCACAACCGCTTCAAAGACTGGAAAGAAAAGCAAAAGGCTGGATGGCAAAATGTCTCAACCAAGCGGGACGATGGCTTATAATAAACTCAAGTCTGATCCCAACAGCAAATCACATTATGCAATCCCAGCTGCTACCGGCTCATGTGCATCACAAAATAGATAGAATTGCAAGGAATTTCTTCTGGGGGCATGACAGGGCAACAAGGAAATTGCATATGGTGGGCAGAGACAAACTACACCTTCCGATCAAACAAGGAGGTCTCTGGGATGGGAAAAGCTGTAATGCACAACTTTTGCAATCGCTAGGCAAGCGGGTGTGGCAAATTACGAAAAGCCGTATACAATCGCAACAAAATGTACAAGACAAAGTACTTGGGAAATGAATAAATATTGACAAGAATTCCAACACCTCAAATTTGCGGCCCAATCCGCATGGAAAAATATAACAAAAATTTCTCACATTGTACAGGACAACTATGCCATAAGGATTGGAGATGGAAACTCAACTGCAATTAAGGAAAACTGGATTCCAATGCATACTCATCTGCCGAACTGGGGAAGAATAGGTGACAATCTGGTAAGTTCGCTCATGCTACCTGTAGAGCAGGTTTTCCCACACTACACCCCTCACTATATTTTGGTTAATTAGTCTGTTGAAAGTTGCATAATTGAGAATGTTTATTGATTAATTTCATGAGTTCTATACAGGAAAAGTAGAATTACACTTAGCAAGTAAAATACTCTTAAACTTTCTCTCCTAATGACTTGCCTCACAATTCTAAAAAGATCTCTCTTCCTACAACGACTCATTCGACCCTTTATATAGGGTAATACATAGTGGATGACAAATTAAGCTATCCTTTATTTTCTAGAATATCTCGCGAAGTGTCGCCGCGTGTACAACTATTCAATCTCGCGACACTTCTTAACCCTCGCCGCATCTCACGTCTTCTTTATGTCTCGCCCGTCATTATTCTTTGCATCATTTATTTTAGTCTGACATCGCCTCGCGACATCGTTGTTTATTAACCCCGCGAGTCCCGTACATTGCGATATTATGGTCCTACATCTTGCCTCTTTTTCCTTGAATATTGCTTCAAGAGTGATTTTTAAGGAAAAATTGTTGTAATAATCTTTGGTCTTCGATGAAGGAACGAGCGAAAGAATACCGACTTGAAAAGTACGTACTTGCCTCTCTATTCTTTTGCGAAATTCCGAAGCTCCTATATACAAAGTGTCATTTCTTGCCTCATGCGTTACGTAGAATAATCGGTTTCGCAATCTCTTCTCGCCTATTAGGAAATATGCCATATATTTGAATTCGCTAAATTTCTTTTCGTCAAGTTTCCTTGGATTTGCAATGACTGTTAACACGTGTCTATATTTGCCTCTTTTACCGGCGCATTTAATGTTATCCGGTCGTAATACCTTTTTCTCATCTATTTATAGAAGTGTTCCTTGTGAAGAAACTTCTTTTTCCCTTTCATCTTCTTCATCGTCTCGCAAACTTTCCTCTTCTTCATCGTTCGCAAGTATTTGCCTCGCTGTTTTTTCCTTCTTCATCCTCTTCTCTTCTTCGCGCTACTTCTTATCGCTTGTCATTCTCATGGCATCCGGGTTTGTTAATCTTGCCATATCTAATTTGATCTTGTGGTTAATTGCTTTGAAGTTAGTTTTTCTTGTTGAAATCACACTGGTATGCTTAACTTTATAGTTCTTTTTCTGCCATTGTTGTTTAGCAAGAACCAACCCAAAACCAGACATTTACCGTAAAGGATCCTTTTCTTTCTTTGGGCTCGCCATCGAACCCTCTTCGCAACAAGAATCTCCTACGTGCCAAAGCCTACTTCGCGAACAAAATCTCAGAGTTAACAAAAGAAAGCCTGCGAGTGACAAGGTATTTAAGAAACATTTCTTTTTATAAGCAATATATTGTTGCCTCTGTTTACTTACTTAACTTGTTACTCGAATGATGGAAATACTCGATGAACTCCTAAAAGGTTTCGCCAACCCAAGTCTCATTACTCCCACTGCTCCATTTCCTTCTTTCAAACCTTCTTCTCCTTCGCGAAATCTTCGCAGGATAGTTTCGTGCCTCTTCCTTCGATAACATTACCGGCGACAACACTTTTACGCCTCAACTCCTCATGTACCAAGTTCCTCACAACCGTTCTCCTACAAATGATGTTATATCACCCTCTGCTATCAATGTTCCTACTATTTCTCCAACCACTTCTCTCCCTGAAACTTCCTCTACATCCATCATTTCATCCACTGCTTCATCTTCCTCTAAAGGAAATTCTGCCAGAAAGTCTGCGACGACCTGTGACTTGGTTGAAGACAATATTTCATATTTGAGTTTGCAATGACTTATTTGAGCATTCCATCTTTCGACTCTTCCGATCTTTTTGAATTTTTCATTACCGACTCGATTGGTACCTTTGTTACTACCCTAACAAGTTATGTGCCCGAAAATATATGCGAAGTTTAAATGACGCATAGACTAACGCTAGGATTAGTTTTTCAATCTTTGAATAATTTCTTTCGCGCATTAAAAGTTTTACCGATATAATAGATTGGTTTTTCCACTCCTGCGTCCGTTCGCAATAAACCGCACTTAAGGCGTGCGAAGTAGTCGCGATATATTAATAACTCTTCCCTGTGTTACGCTTTCGCATAATGGATACATCCATTAAATGCTCCTTAATTCCTTGTAAAGCCTTTTCACATTCGTCCGTCCATTCGAATTTCGATCCTTTTTTAGAACACCGAAAAAATGTTTACATTTATCGACGATCGCGAGATGAACCTTCCTAGTGATGCTAACAATCCATTTAGCTTTTGAACATCTTTTACCTGTCGCCGGCGTCGGCATGTCGCGAACCGTTTTATTTTCTCCGGTCAACGTGTATTCCTTCCTTTGACACAATGTAACCCAAGAACTTTCCCGACGCAACCCAAAGGTACATTTTTCTCGGGTTGACTTTGATGTTGAAACGCCTCATTTGCTCAAAAATTTCTTTCAAGTCTCGCACGTGATCTTCTCGCCCTTCTTACTTTTTACTAGCATGTCATCTACATAGACTTCAAGTGTTTTATGTATCCATTCTCGAATACCTCTTCTACCATCCTTTGATACGTCGCTCCAAAGATTTCGCAAAACCGAACGGCATTTTAGTATAGCAAAGTATAATCCTCTTGGAGCGAAGAAAGAAGTATGCTCTGATCCTCTTCGGCGAGTGGGATCTCGATTGTAACCTTTGTATCCATCCAATGAGGATACCCTTTCATTCCCCCGCCGATTCGACTAGCTGGGGAATATCTCGCAATGGGAAAACCTGTCTTTAGGGCAGGCTTTATTTAAATCAAAAATCAATGCAAATCCTTATTCCTTTGTTCTTCTTTGGAACTATAACCATATTCGCTATCCACTCGGGATATTTTGCTTGTCTAATGATTCCCGTCCAACATCTTCCGCAACTCTTCTTCTATCCGAGGGTGATATGTCAGTTGCTATCTTTCTAATTCTTTGTTTGAATGGCTTCACATTTTTATCAATTTCCAACTTGTGACAAGCTACCGATGGATCTATACTGCATTTCATCCATATCCCATGCGAAGATATCTTTATAATCTCGCAACAGACCAACAAATCTTTTCTTCTTCATCCGCTCCCATGTTAGTTCCAATCTTTAGCATCTTAGGTTCTTCCTTAGTTCCAACATTCACTTCTTTAGTTTGCTCGTCACACGTAACTGGCTTCGGTTCTCCCATAGGGTTGGTCCTTTCGGTCCGTCGCGGATCATTTTCTTCTCCCGAGATCTCGCTAAGTATGCCTTTTCCTTCCTTCGCTTTGATCATGTAAACTCGAACTCTTCTTCTTTCCTAGCTTCCCTCGCCATCTTTTTGCGATGCTTAGACATATTCTTTTGTTTGTTTATTTGTTCCTCGCAAGATTTTACTTCATTTTGATAATATATTCTTCCTTTAGCAAGATCCCCTTTGATCTCACCTATTCCTATTGGTGTTGGAAACTTGATACATTGATGAAGCGTTGACGCCACGGCTTTTTGTTGCATGTACCCATGGTCTTCCTAGTAACAAGTTATACCTGATTCCATATCTACTATACTCAATGTCACCCGAGTTTCGATTCTTCCTAATGGAATACGTATTTTTATCTCCCCTCTAACTTTGGTTATGGATTTACCAAAGCCTTGAATATCAGTATGCCGCGAAAGTCATATCCTCGTCTTCATATCCCATCTTTTTGTAAGTGTGATAGAACATTATGTTCACCGTACTCCCGTATCAATTAAAACTCCATTTACCACCCATGTTTTCGCCGTGTTCTCAGATTCTTCTTTCTCCTTATACGCGTTAATTGCGATCACTAATGGAGATGGGTGATCCAAATTTTCTTGGATATCTCTCCCGCCGTGAACGTTATCTCTTGTTTTTCCCAATCTTTCAAAGGTGATATCATTTCTCTCAATCTCTAATCTTCTTTCCTTCAAAATCCCGTTTGTGTATTCTTCCTCTCGATATTTTCATGAAATTCACTAATTATTACTCCTGTATCTGCGCCACATGCCATATCTTTTTCCCCTGTTTCATCCGATCTAAGAGTTTCCTTTCTCATTTTCTTGATCTAAACAGCTTTAATTGCGATTTTCTTTCTTGAACCAACAAGATTAGGTCCTCAAGTTTCTAGCGCATATGTAGTAGCAGGTTTTCCCACACTACACCCTCACTATATTTTGGTTAATTAGTCCGTTGAAAGTTGCATAATTGAGAATGTTTATTGATTAATTTCATGAGTTCTATACAGAAAAGTAGAATTACACTTAGCAAGTAAAATACTCTTAAACTTTCTCTCTCCTAATGACTTGCCTCACAATTCTAAAAAGATCTCTCCCCTACAACAGACTCATTCGACCCTTTATATAGGGTAATACATAGTGGATGACAAACTAAGCTATTCTTTATTTTCTAGAATATCTCGCGAAGTGTCGCCAGTGTACAACTATTCAATCTCGCGACACTTCTTAACCCTCGCCGAGATCTCACGTCTTCTTTATGTCTCGCCCGTCATTATTCTTTTGCATCATTTATTTTAGCTCTCGCGATCGCCCTCGCGACATCGTTGTTTATTAACCCCGCGAGTCCTGTACATTGTGATATTATGGTCCTACACTACCGCATTCTTTCAATTGGAACACGGAATTGCTAGTTCAATCCTTCCCCACAAACATCAGTGATGCAATTAGAGCCATTCATATACCAAATCCATCATCTCCCGATAAACCAATTTGGCCTTATGCAAAAAAGGGGAACTACACGGTTAGCAACTGCTATGAAATGCTTATGCAAACTCAGACCGCAACGACTAACCAAAATCTCACAGATGAGTGCCGCCGATGGAAAAAGTATATCGATCCGTGTGGAAAGCTCACTGCCCTCAAAAATCGACTTTTCATATGGAAAGTCACCATCATGGACTACCGACCTTTGATGCCTCAACTACAAAGGCACATAATCGCACCCGCTTGTACCTCGTATGCAACTAAGAACCGAAACGGTCCAAAGATTGTCTTTTTGGTTGTCAGAAAGCAAAGGCGACGTGGGAGCTTTTCTGTAAGTATACCAACGCCAGTTCATCGCAACACAATACATACAAAGGCATTGTACTTGCCACCTCATCCGCTACCAACAATCATTGCCCAACACCAACATGCACACACCGGAACAAGCAGCAGCAGACAACCGATCGGACGGAAATCATCATCAACCATTATATTCAAGCCTCCGGTGGATTTTCCAACCTTTTTGGAGATGCATACTCGTAAGGAGGTTTTCACATTGGCCTGTTATACAATATGGAATATTTGGCCGGCAAGAAATGCTAAGGTTTACAACAATAATATACAAACCCCGGGTCAAATCTTCCATATGTCGGCACTACTGAGTCAGGAATTCGAATGGCCAATCAAGCATAATATCTCCTCACCCGATGCAGCGGATCGGAGCCAAAGAAGGACTCCCTCAATAGTTTGGATACGATGGAATACCCCGCAACCACAGTGGCTAAAAATTAACACGGATGGCTCAAGTAAGGTGGACACTCAGGGGACACCGGTGGCGGCTGGAGCAGGGTGGATATGTAGAAATGAATATGAAACGGTGATTATGGCAATGGCGGCTCCTATTGGGAAAACAATGAAGAATTGTGGCGAGACACGGGCTCTATTTCTAGCAAGAAGGATGGCAGTGACAAAAGAATGGTCCCAAATCCACTTCGAAATGGACTCCTTGGCACTGCTAACTCTTGTCTTCGAGGAAAACTCTGAGGGACCATGGACTATTCAAAATATGCTACAAGAAATACGGCGACTTCTATCGCAACTACAATCCTATATAATAACTCATATTTACAGGGAAGGAAACCAGGCGGCAGATGGACTCGCGGAATTTGCGGCAAACAAACAATTACAGCTGAGAAATGGAGGAGCCGACACTTCGACTCACATATGGGAACACACTCACCCGAACTTTCTTAATGTTGTAGGAGTGGAAAATCCTACCACTACATCCAAAGGTAACTAAACACATACACTAGGAAGCAAAACAAACGAAGGAAGTAATAGAACACAAGATATACGTGGTTCGGCATGATTACCTACGTCCACGGGGTATAAAAGAAGATCTTATTACTCGACTCAAGATTACAAGACGGATTTATCTCTCTCAATGCTTTGGTATGCTCTCTTTCCTCACTTCTTGCTTAAGTTCTTTCTCTACATGGTCTCTATTTATAGTTACAAGTGATGATACATCCAAGATTACTTGGTGTTAGGCTTGGTGTAGCTTCCTCGATGTTCCTCTCGAGCGATCGCCGATGCCCCGCCGATTGTTCTTATTTGTTCGAGTCGCTACGCCGAGCCGAATGATGCTCGCTTCGCCATCTCGTCACTCGATGTCGCCCGTTCGATGGGAATAACCGATGTCGCCCTTGGGATCCTTGGCCGAGCCTTCCCTGACCGAGTCCTTCTTATCTCTTCACCAACTTTGTCAGCGCATTTATGGCTCCAGTGCCCGATGTCCATCGCATCACAGCTTTTCCCCTTTTTCTTCGACTTTCGGCTCCTCTTTCCTCACGCCTGCATTCGGAGAGGCGATCCTAGACTCTAGATGCATGCTTGCTCCGGTACGCCATGGCTTAGGATCGTTCCACCTGTCCCTGTGGATTATTTACACCTACATTTATGCCCCTTCTTTCACTCGTGTAGTCAACACGTGGGGAAGAATAACCGCCTCGTCTTCCCACGTCCCTGGCCATGCCTGCCACGCATGCCGTTCCCCACTCGCTTCGCTTACTCCAACCGGTTCACCTTCTCCGCCGGTTACCACGGAGGGGGTTATAAATCCAGCCGAACCTAGTTTCCTCTTATTTCTTTCTCTCGCAACTTCATTCCCTTTTTTCCATCTTCTCTCGCGTCTTCATTCTTTTCCTCCATCTCCTCTCGCATCTTCATCTTTCCTCCACCCTCTTTTCGCCGTTGCTTTGGCTAATTCCTCAACAAAACTTCTTCCCTTCCTTCTCCGTTATCCGTCGTCTTCTCCGTCTCCGTCCGTGCCGTCGCAATCTCCTGGTTCCGGCCGTGTTTTCGCTTCTTCCGCCGTATTTCTTATCGCTTGCATGGCCTCTTCAACTCCTCAAATGACGGAAAGAAGGTGTGTGAGTTATGTGTTTTTCCGATGACGACGGCGTATCGCTTGATTCTCTGTTTCGTCGTAGAGAGCCCCTCCAAGTATGATTATCGTGCTCTAGATTCTATCTTTCCCGATAACCCGTCTCGTTTTCTTGTAGGCTGACAAGAGGACTCGCTAGGGACTTAACGTACGAGCAATATGTCCAACAACCGAAAGATGAGTTCTGGGCCTTCACGGTATGACGTCGCTCTTGTCGTGCCGTAGGGGCGTTCGAGGAAGGAGGATGTTTTGAGATTTCCCCATTCTACCGAGGCGACCGTAGTCACCGGGGGCCGCCTAGAGCTCGGGCTGCGTTTCCCTATATGATCCTAGTCGCCCATTCCCGTACGAGGCTCTCTCCAAGATTCGTCCGTGCCGTGCCTTGGCCCGGTGGAACTGTAACACTTTCCGCATCCCGTCCGAGTGGGAGAAGCGTAGCCGAGGCGAGTGCGCTCCTACCGCTTGGTCTACCTTCGATCCTTCTCAAGCGGGTGACTATACTCCCGCGCCTTCGCCGACAATTATCTGGGAGCGGACCACTACTAATGGCGATCTCGCCGGGTTTGCCGCCAGCCCTCACCGTCATAAGACCCTTCCCGAGGGAGTCGAGACTTCTTTTGGATGAGGACCCCGAGGGAAAGAGTTCCAACAAGCACGCCCGTCATACCAATGATACGCTTGGGACCGGGTTCCGCTGGCCATTTCCGCCCTCTTTTGAGTGGCAAGCTCCCTCCTCCGGCCGAATTTTATCCTTTCCCGGGTAGTCAATGTTGATCGGGTCGGTGCATTTCTCTCTGCTTCTCTAGTTTGGTTGATCGGATCGGGAGACTTACGGGGTAGTATTTTGTTTTGGTGGTGTTTTTCGACTAAGTCCTGTGGTACTCCTTCCGAGGTTTTCGTTCATCTAAGAGGGATAGGATTGGGCGGAGCCGAGGAGGATACAGGGAAGGTAACAAATATACTTATTGTTTTTTATTTAACGTACATGTACGTGCCCCTATTTGTTGCCTTGCATGGATCCGACGTCACCGATACGCGAAGTTGAAGGTTGACAAGGCCGCTTTGGTACCTCGGCGAAGGATGGTGAGGATCCCGATGATCGACTACCTTTGTCTCATTTCCCGGGGAGGTCGCCTCTTAATCGTCCTCGATGATTCGTCCGCCTTTGTAGGTGGGAAGCCTAAGGGTAGGGGTAAAGAACCTAAGGGGTATGTGCCTGCCCCGGAGAAGGATGTGCCCCGGGAAGTGACCGGTGAAGGGATTGTGCTTGCCGATGGCACCGTGTATGTTGTGTCCGATGGTGATGATGAGGAAGATCTTTTTGACGATGAGGACGATGCTGTTGATAAGGAGGGGGAATTGGGTCAGGCGGGGAAATCGGGTGGAGGTGGGGGCGATTTGATTGACCGTGATATGGAGAGTGTCGATGGTCAACCGCTGAAGGCTTTCCCTACCGTGGTTCCTAATCCCAGGAGCAAGACCTCCTTCACTATCTCAGCCCTATGTGTAACTCGCTTGGGGCGCTCATTTCTCCCGATTTCGCCTCTTGTCCGATTTAAGAGAAGGTCAATGCCGTCGCATTGTATGAGGCCGGCTCGAAAAGTACCTTCGACCTCCCGGTGAGTTGAGCTGCGCTCGGTGTTGCGTTTTTGTACTAGTTTAGGGCTGACTATGTTGGTATTGTTTTTAGGATGTCAACCGCCGCTATTGAGTGCCGCCATTCAACGCTTCTGGGAGGCCATCGAGAGGGAGAATCTTCGCTCACTTGCTGCAAAGCAGAGCGTGAACGGCCTCGAGGGTGGAGAAGGAGTTGGCCAAAACCCAAGGTATGCATTTTTCTTTCCGCAGCCTAGTTGTGATTGATCTTGTAGTGCCAATATCCCGAGTTTAGTACTCCCCGCTTAGCCGAATCGTCTATTGCGGAGGCCGACGCCGCCACAAGATGTCGTTTGTTGAAGAGGGAAGCTAACATAGAACGAGATCATGTCTCGAACTTACAACAGAGAATAGTCAATAAGGATGCTAAAATTGACCGTCTGAAACCGATATTGAAGATCTTCAATCCAAACTTTATCGGTACGAGACGTTTGAGTATGTTCCCGAGGAAATAGATAATTTGAGGGCGGACTTATCTCACTTCCGGGTATAGCGGCCGAGAAAACATTATTAGCCGACAACTTAGAAGTTCAATGTGGCTCGGCTAAGACTTTCAGTCCGAGATCCGCATGCATCGCCTTCGATCTTGGGGGGAGAGGGACGCTATCGAGAAGCGTAGCCAAGAGGCCCTTGAGAAGCTTAAGGAGTTTAAAAGGTTTCGAGGAGTTGGATTGGGTGCGTGCTCAATTGTCGGGCTTGCGGGCTGCCCACTCGGGACAGAGGGAGGAATGGAGTGATCACAAGAAGTATTGCCCCACTAATGAGTTTAATGAACAACGATACCTAGAACTTTCTTCGAAGGTGTCGCCGAGTGTAGCCTCGTCCGAGTCCGAGAGTCGGTTAGAATAATTGCCCCTTTGTTAGAAGGTGGTGTGCTTTGTGTCGTGCCTTGCGTGTTGTTATCTTGTTGTTTGTTGTTGTGTGACCGACCGTTCTTGTTGTCTTGGCAATGACGAGAAGAAAGTGGCCTCGTTGGAGGAGGAGAATATTCGTCTCGAAGGGGAAGGAGGCTCATCTCGCTCGATCGAGTGGCCACCGCCGGGCGGCGCCCGAGCAACTAGCGCGGATCTTGTTGCCGAGAAAGCGAAGTTCAGTGAGGAACTCGTCTTGCGAGTCAAAGCTCGGTGTGAAGGCGGTGCTTGATAAGAAGCGAGCCGATCCGCCGCCAAGAAGGTCGTCCTGGGTTCTACTTCCTACAAAGAGTGATCCTGTCTTTTGTAGCGCTCGCGGCATTGTCTTGCCCTTTTCCTCGGGTTGTAATTCGTTTGAACACTTTGGTAACTTCTTGCATAACTTGTTATGGGGTGTCGTTGTCGCGGTTTATTTGTCATGTTCTTGCTACCGATGTTGTTACACTACCGACGTTATTATTCTTATTTATGTTGGGTTGCCCGTATGTGGCTTTCTTGTCGTAGCCTCGTTATTGTCCTTTCTTATGCCCGCATAGATAGACAGCTAGTCACAAATGCCGTTTCGTCGAACACACTCAACAAGGAGGGTCATCGGGCCGATGCCATGTCCCGACCGAGGCATCTCATCACCGTCTTTCGAGATCTCGTGTGGAAGGGGAGTTGGTCTTGCCTAGTTTCTATGGGGATCGATACCCCAAGAAGTTATCGACAATCTTCTTGGGCAAGTGATTCACCACTTGCGAGGAGAGCAATGTTGTCCGCTCGACTGTCGAGTACTCATGCCTCGACAATCGGCCACCGGTTTCCAACCACCAGGGCCCCGAACTACCTCTAAGCACTTGCACAATGCCATCGCCCCGAGTTCGAATAGTCCGTGTTAGTGTAAGTCGCCCGACTTGCACAATGCCATCGCCCCGGGTTCGAAACGACCATTCGAGGCCGCACTTGTCATATTTCCAACCCCACGCGGCTTTTCACGGAAATAAATGACAAGATATCTTACCCGATCTCACGGATGGTAGATCTTTAGTCGTGTCGCGTTCCACGGCCGTGGCTCGGGTTTTCCGTCCGCCGGTATCTTGTATGCCCCTTCTCCAGCCTTTCTCAACTATCGTGTAGGGTCCTCCCCACCGTGGTGCAAGTTTACCGCCCTTCTTGTCACGCTCATAGCTGGGTAGGAGCTTTAGTACCACCGCCCCGGTTGGAATTCTCTTGGTCGGACCCGTTTGTTGTATTCCCGCCTGGATTCTTCGTTGGTAATTTTCCATCTTTTGTAGGGCCATTTCTCTCGTTTCTTCCAAATCGTCAAGTTTAGCCAAGATAAGGTCCGCCGAGATGTTTCGCCTCCACGCTTCGGTCCCCGGTGGTAGGTATCATCGCCTCCGTAGGTAGGATGGCTTCGGTCCCGTATGTTAGCATGAAGGGTGACAATCCGTTGCCTCCCCGCGAGTTGTCCCGTATGCCCACAAGACATTGTAGAGTTCTTCACACCATTCCCCATATTCTCCGTCGAGTTTCTTCTTCATGTTATCTACGATGGTCTTGTTTGTGATCTCGGCTGTCCGTTTCTTTGGGGGTATAGGGGCGTGGACTTGCTCTTTCGGATGTTGTACGTGTTGAATAGTAGGTCGATGTTTTTGCCTTGCAATTGTTTCCCGTTGTCGAGACGATTGCTGCCGGGGACTTGGCGGCATATGATGTGTTCCCAGCATGAACCGAAAAACATCCTTATCCCGTATGTGCCTTAGCGGAGCGCCAACCCACTTGGTGAAATAGTCGGTGGCCACAATTAAATACTTCCTTTGTCCCGATCCGACGTGTAGTGGTCCCACGATGTCGATTCCCATTTAGCAAAGGGCCAGGGGTCGATGACGGAGTTTAATGCTACAAGCCGCGCATGTATCTTCTTCCCGAATTTCTCGCACTCATCGCAAACGGTGGCCATATGCTTCGCGTCCTCATTCATGTACGGCCGTAAGTATCCCATGGTTTTAGCTCGTGCCGCTAGGCCGCGCCCCCGAGCCGTGGTTTCCCTGCCCCATAGTGTAATTCGTTAAGGATCATCTCGCCCTCTTTCCTTACTTAGGCATTTTAAAGAATGGTCCTAGGTATGATTTTCTAGATAGGGTGCCATCCCTAAGTTCGTACGCGGCGCTTTGCTCTTGATCTTGTTGATCTCAGCCTCCCTTGGGCAACTTTCCCGTTTGAGGTATTCGTGAATCGGCCTTCTCCAATCATCGGCCCTGTATTGACGCAGAGGGTTGCCGCGACTTGTGCGCCGATATCCACGTTCTCGCATCAAGGCATTAGGATCCTCATGATTCGAATACCCTCAATGCTTGAGTCACCAATCATGGAAGCGATATATGCCAGGCATCCGAGTGCCGATTGTCTTTTCTCGCATGTGTCGGAATTTGATGCTTGGTATTTGCCCGATGTAGGGATTGGGCGAGCTCCCGCATTTTTGCAACAAAGGGTCATGTATGGCATATTGCCTGATTTGCCGCACAACTAGCCGGAGTCACTTGTCGGGCCGTACCTCCTGGATGCCCATCTCCACAATCAAGCGTAGGGCATGTATTACCGCTTCGTATTCCGTGACATTGTTGGTTGCTTTGAACTCGAGCCTAAAAGAGTGGACCATTTTCCGACCCTTTGGTGTCGTGAAGACCAGTCCTAAACCTGACCCGTCTTTGTTGGATGACCTGCCTACAAAGACCTCCCATCGTGCCTGGGCCGCAGGTCTCGAGTAAATCGGGTGAGTCCTCTCTCAGTCTTCCTCCATCCCGGGATGTCTTCTACCTCATCCTCGTCACCGAGAGGGAAGTCTCGCTTTAAAATGGACGCCACCGCCCGCGCTTTCACCGCTGTCCTCATTTCATAAAAGATATCGAATCGCTTTATCTCGTGCGCTCCATTTGGAGATCCGCCCCGACTGCCGCGTTGTCGAGTACCGACTCTATAGAGGATTTGGTAAGTACTCGGATCTTGTGAGTTTGAAAGTATGTTCGAGCTTCGGTTTGCAAACACTAACGCTAGTATGAGTTGTTCGATTCTCGTGTAGTTCTTTTCCGCCGGTTCATGGTCTTGCTTATGAAATATACCCGCTTTTCTTCCGCTCCTCGCTCTTGACCAACACAACGCGATGGCGTGATCGGTTGCCCCGAGGTACAATGTTAGTACGTCTTCGGCTCGGGTCTTTGTAACACCTAGGCTTGCCATGTGTTGCTTGATTTTCTCGGAATGCTTCCTCACATCCCTCGGTCCATTTAAACTTCTCTCCCTTCCTTAGCGTCCCGAAGAAATCCTTGCATTTGTCTCGACGATCGAGAGATGAATCGTCCTAAAGCCGCTAAGTTCCCGCTCACCGTTGCAGACGTCCTTAATCGTGACGGTGAAGGCATTTCTCATCACGGCTCGATTTTATCTGGATCTCGCTTCGATCCCTTTATCTGGTGATTATGTATCCTAGAAACTTGCTCGAGGTAACCCAAAAGGTGCACTTGGACGGATTCGCCCTCATCTTGTATTTCCTCATGGTCTGGAAGATGTCTCTAAGGTCGTCGATGTGGGTGTCGGCTACCTTACTCTTGACTAGCATATCGTCCACGTATACTTCGATAGTGTCGTGTATTTTGTCCTCAAACATGTCCTCCACCAGCCTCTGATATGTAGCACCCGCATTTCTCAAATTCCCGAATGGCATTTTGGTATAACAACACACCCTCTTGGCGTGAAAAGGATGTGTGCTCCCGATCTTCTGGGGCCAGGGGGATTTGGTTATATCCCGAGTACCCGTCCATGAGTGTTATCGCCTTGTACCCGACAATGGATTCCACCAGCTGGTCGATGCTGGGGAGAGGGAAGCTGTCCTTTGGGCATGCCTTATTCAGGTCGCTGTAATCGACGCAAATTCGGACGCCCCCATTCCTCTTGGGGACTATCACCATATTAGATATCCATTGCGGATATTGGGCCTTTCGGATGATTCCCGCTGCGTACACTTTCTTCAACTCGCCCTCTACCGGGTTGTAGCTCGGTGCAATTCTTCTCATTTTCTCGTCTGACGGTCCGAACTTGGGGTCTATCCTCGATGGGTGCGAGCAAACTGGTCGATGCCTTCCATGTCGTGCATCCGCCAGCAAATACATCCATGTGCTCCTTCGGGAGGGCTATCACCAGCCTGGGATTGCTCATTCGTCAAGCGTGACCCTATTCTCACTAATCTCGGCTCCTCCTCCTGTGCCCGATTAACTTGCCGAGCCTGGTTCTAGGGCCGAAAAGTTTTGCTTTGGCTCGCCGACCTTCCTAGCTCCCGTGATTGCTATAAGACTTCGTGTCGCCCGTTCGTAGGTGGCGATGGCTTGTGACATCACCTTTTCCAATTCCTCTCCCGCTTCCATTTCCTTAGACTTCTTCTTTTCTTGGCGTTTCCTCGACCGTCTTTCCTCGTTACGTTGGATGTCTATCTCGCACACATTGTCTTGCCGCTTGGGGGTCGCCTAGTACTTCTACTACTCCACGATAAGAAGGAAGCGCAGCTTCGATGGTAGGCCGAAGCGACTCCCTTGATCCCCGCGATCCAAGGTCGTCCCAGATCGCCTCATATGGTGAAGCGACATCGACTACGCAAAGGTGGTCAATGTGTCAAGGAACCCTTCCCCATCCGAGACTCGAGAGTGACTTCTCCTTTGGCACCGTCACCGCACCGTTGAAGCCGTAAATTCGATAAGTCGATGGGATCGGATGTCATCGACAATTCCATCCTCTTGAAAGTGTCATAGAACAAAACTTCGACCGAGCTACCACCGTCCATTAATATTTCGCGACGCCCCATTCTTCAATCATCGTGGTTATTACTAAGGGATCTCCATGTGCTTGTCCGTTCAATGGGACATCTTTCGCCGAAAACGTAATCTGGTTGCATCATCCACGGCTCCATAGGGAGGGTCTTGGCCACGCCGAAGATTTCTCTCGCCCGATCCGTCCCTCTTGTGTATTCTCGAGGTGATACCTGCCTCCTAAATCGTATCCTTGTGTTGCTTTGGAGTGTGATATGGTGTTACAGTGAACCGAGCGCCGCGATTGATTCTTATTTGATGTACCGGGACCTCGGCCGGGGCCGGTGTCGATGGTGTTTTGACGAAATACCGTAGATACCCATCGCGGATCGTGGTCGGACAATGTCCTTCACTTCTCTACAATCGTTGGTTGAGTGGCCGCTAATCGATGATAATGGCGTAACTCCGGTGGTTCCTTGTCCCGTCGAATTGATTCCCCGAGTCTTGGGGTAACGGATATCATTCCTCTTTTCCACTTCCTTGAACACTTCTTCCAAGGGTGCATTGAGCTGGGTGTATGATCTTGGCTCGTGGCGAGGCTTCTTTCCCTCTCGACCTGCACCTTCTTGTTTTCACCCCGGGGACCGGGCACCGGCCTTTTCTGATCGTTTCGTGGCTTCTCTCAGCCTATTCGTGGTGCTCGCCTCTTGTATTCCCCCCTCGTCTTGCGCTCCTTCCTCGGATTTCCTCCAAGGCTATATAGTGCTCCCGCATCTTCCGGATCTCCCTTAGCGTTTTGGGCTTTTCTGTACATCGCCACCCGCATGGGGTCCGACTTTCTTAGCGAGTTCTCGGCCGAATATTTGTTGGTCGACCGGTGCCTTCCCTATATCCGTGCATAAATTCCTCCATCTATCCGTTAAGGAACGCAAATGTTCCCTCGCCTTCGTGCCGGGGTAAATAACTTGTCGACTGGGCCGAGCTATGCCGTTATGCATGTACGTCTCGAGAAAGGTTTCCACCAAAACCGCATAGCTCCCAACGGATTTGCTCTGGGCAGGGTGTAGAACCAACTCTTCGCTTCTCCTTCAAGACTAGCAGGAAGAACTTGCACATGACCACATCGTGATTCTTCCACTCGTAGTAAGGACATGCCGTACATCTTGATGTGTTCTCCCGCACGCCCGTGCCATCGAACCTAGATGGGAAGATTGCGTAGCACTTTGGTGGAAATGGTGTTCGGTCCAGCTTCTCTGAAACGGTGTCTTCGGGCTTCATTGATTACTTCGCTAACTTATCATCCTCGCTATCTCCAAATCGCTTCTTAACCATCTGCTCAAGCCGTTCGATCTTTTGTTTGGTGGACGCGTCCGTATTTCGTTGGTTACTTCCTCATCGGCCGAAGAATCCTCTAAGGCCCATACCCTTCTCTTTGGCCGATTAGGGGTCGGGGTACTCGTCCTCGGCTTGGCGAAGGGGGTGGGTCGTCCCTTGGTGGAGTGTGGTTGCTGGAGGCGCCTCGCTTGATGATCCCTCGACCCCGTCCTCCCGTCGCGAGTTGGTGGTTCTCGTATTCTAGTGCCAAGTTTCTCCTCTCGCAATTCTCTCATCGATCCTCCCGTCTTCTCCGACTTACCCGCATGGCGAGTAACATCGGCCGGTGCTCTCGTGACTAGAATGACCGTTCATTTGGTGTCCCGCTGTGTTAGGGGGTGCGGTTGGGGGTCTCGCAGTGAGAGCGATAGAGGGACGATCGGAGCCGCTGGGTGATTGATCACTACGGGGAACAACCTGAGCCGCGGGGCGGTTGACCGTTATCGGGGGACGCCTCGATTAGGGTTCCTCCCCGCCAAGTGTACTCGCCTAAGCCTTTCGGCCTCTCGTTCTAAATCTCTTTTGGTGCTCGTGGTTGTCTCTCCATTCTTTGTTCCTCGTGTATAGTTTGGACTTCCTCCTCCTCCTCCGTATCCGATGCAGCCTCCCGTCTTCCATGCTGCCCTCGTTCCTCGGTCCCATCTGACTTGGGTTAATCCTCAACCTCCCCGGGGAAGTCGTCATCTCGGCCTAGATCGACTTCCTCGTCGACCGTAGTCATGCCTTTAATCAATGTCTGAGTCTCGCCCCGGTCGTTAGGTCGACGATCTCCATGCTTCGGGAATCCGTAAGCCCTCTCCGGTCCGCTAGATCCCGCCGTGACCCGATTCCTCAGATCTCGCTTCGTCCCGGGAGGTACTTGCCATTGTCTTTGCTATCGTCCTCTTTCCTCGGCTCGCCTCTCCACTTGTTCCTACGTCAAAGAAAGTAGACAAAGACTTACTTCGAACCGTTTCAAAAGGTTAAGGATGGAGTACAAGCTCAAAGGCAGTGGAAAAGATTTTTTATAGTTTATTCCCTTTACGTTAGCGTGTCGATCTCAAGAAGCCAAATCGTCTTGCCGCAAACGGACAAATTTTGGAAAGTCGTCTCGACACATCGCTTTCTGCACTCTTCCTAAGCATTAATCATTATTTGTCCTAACATTCCCAACGCCGAAATCATTAATCATTCGTGCGTTGAATCGAAGATTTCTTTCACGGCGGTGATGGGTGGCAACGACGACCCTTAACGACCGTCGTGTTGATGACCGCAAGATTCCTATAATTCTTCATCGATGCCGTGAGGCTTTCAAACAGGATTATGGTGAGACTCAGCCGTTCACCATAATCCCGCCTACATGGTTTCCAAGATCTAGACTCAACGATTCTCAGCTAGCCCTGTTTCCACCATTATCACGCTTCGTTCACCTTGCTAAAATAAAGACAAAGTGTGAAATGGAGATAGATGCGACAATATCTCTCCCTAGAAGATAGTCCTAGTAACCTACGCGTTGCCCCTCGTTAGAGTTTTTCGCTTAGCATCAACTATCCTTACATCGGATGTCGATAGGAGTCAGTTTAATTTCTCTTGCAACGGGGTTGGAAGCCACATATCACGGTCAGCCGAGATGGAATCCCCTTCTAGCTTCTACCAACATCGAAAGATGCTATTTTGGGAGCTCATGGGTCATCCGATAACTCTCTGAGGTGTCTCAAACATACAGCCTATCTTGACGGAGCTCTCTTTGATGACTTCGCCTACGCGGAAAACTTGTTTTGCTTGGAAAATGGAGACTACTGGTTAAAACACGAAAACGGACTCATACCAATTCGAAACGAAGATAACAAAACGAAGATAACCAGCAAGAACGCAAGGCTAACTTTACCAATCTCGACAAGATGTTGCTAAGAAGACGAAGATAACAAAACAAGAACACAAAGCTAACCTCCATTGACTCAACAAGACGTTACTAAGAAAAAGAACAAAGATAGCAGACAGAAAGGGTTTCTCCCTTAGCATCAACCAAGACACATGGTGGCTTAGGAGCTCGGAGTTTCCTTTTGGTCTCCGATTTCAAGGTATCCTGAGATGTTATACGGTCCCCTTAGTCGGCGCCGCTGCAATGTAGGAGTGGAAAATCCTACCACTACATCCAAAGGTAACTAAACACATACACTAGGAAGCAAAACAAACGAAGGAAGTAATAAACACAAGATATACGTGGTTCTAAGATGATTACCTACGTCCACTGGGTATAAAAGAAGATCTTATTACTCGACTCAAGATTACAAGACGGATTTATCTCTCTCAATGCTTTGGTATGCTCTCTTTCCTCACTTCTTGCTTAAGTTCTTTCTCTCTACATGGTCTCTATTTATAGTTACAAGTGATGATACATCCAAGACTACTTCGTGTTAGGCTTGGTGTAGCTTCCTCGATGTTCCTCTCGAGCGATCGGTCGATGCCCCTACCGATTGTTCTTATTTGTTCGAGTCGCTACGCCGAGCCGAATGATGCCTCGCCGCGCCATCTCGTCACTCGATGTCGCCCGCTCGATGGGAATAACCGATGTCGCCCCTTGGGATCCTTGGCCGAGCCTTCCCCGACCGAGTCCTTCTTATCTCTTCACCAACTTTGTCGGCGCATTTATGGCTCCAAAGTGTCCGATGTCCATCGCATCACGCCTTTTCCCCTTTTTCTTCGACTTTCGGCTCCTCTTTCCTCACGCCTGCATTCGTGAGAGGCGATCCAGACTCTAGATGCATGCTTGCTCTGGTACGCCATGGCTTAGGATCGTTCCACCTGTCCCTGTGGATTATTTACACCTACAAATGTAATTGTGATGAATGACTCCATGGGGACTCGATACCCAAGAGAAGTTCTGGTTTAATGAATAAATTTGACTTTTCTTTCAAAAAAAAAAAAAAATGTATTTTGATAACAACTGATTTTATAAAAATAATTCATAATTTTTTTTTTTCTTTGATTGCGTATTCATTACCAAGGAATCGTGCGTCTGTCTAAAAGAAAACTTCCGTTAAAATATTTACTTCGTTGGAGCTCCATGGAAAATCCATCCTGTCCTCTCGCAAGAATTTATTTCCATGAAATTGTTTTCTTTTCATCCGATCAAACATGGCCTAATTGTAAAAAAGAAACAAAGTAGCCAAGATGCTGAAATCTATTTGAGTAGTTTTTCTTTTAGACAAACACCCCACGATCGTTCACCTATTGTATATTGTTGCGCGAGAAGAAGAAACCAGGTTAAGTTACTTAAGTTCACTGTAAAATCGAAAAGTGGAGAAATATTTGCAAGTTGTTGCGGTTAGGTGGTTAGTGAGCCAAAATGGCAAGAGCCTAGGAGGTGTTGCAATCATAAACATATTAAAATCAGTAGATTGGCAGGCTAATAGTTATCACTAGTTAGCAGTAACGTGAGTTGTAAAGTGCAATTGTAAGCTTGTATGGGTACAAAAGAAGGCCAGAAATATTGTCCCCTTAATATGAGTTTATTCTGGTTTAATGTTGTCAATGTTCTTGTTTAGGTATGCACTTTCACCTATATTCGTGATTTATTTCTTGTTTTGTCAACTGAACCAAACTATTTTGTTTGTAGAAGGAAGAAATGTTTATATAGTGGGCTTATATCGTTATGGGTAGAGGTGTAAACGTAGTGCTGGCGAGATGCCTTGTAGCCCACGAAGTCACGTGCTTAGCGTGTTGCTGGCCGGGTCAAGTCAGGCTTTGAGATTCAGACGTACGTGGTCTTTGCTTGTGCTAAATGGCGTGTTGTACAGTCAGGCCTTGTCTTGGGAAAAATAAACGTGCTTTGTCTTTGTCTTTGTGCTGCTAGCACACTTATTTGATGTTCTCCAAAATAAATATTTTTTGAGATAATTTAGTTAGTACATGTATTATTATAGAAATAAATTAGCATACCGAAGATAAAATGTCAGAAATTGGCTAAAACAATGATTTTTTGTGAAATATGCATCAAAAGTGATGTATTGTGTAGTATTTTACGCATGACGTGGCGTGCTTTCTTCACGTGTTGTCTTTGCTTCGGGCCGATGCGCTAACACGCGTCTTTGGTCTTGGGCCGCGTGCCTATTTTGTTCTGGCAGACAAAGACAAAGACAAAGACATTAAACAAACGTGTTGTGCCCGTGCTGGGCCGGTCACGTGCTGTGCCCGTGCTGTGCTCGAATTTTAACGTGCTGTGTTGTGCCATAAACGTGCTGGCCCGTCCCAATTTACACCTCTAGTTATGGGCCACGATTTTGATAGTAAATTACTAAATTATGTTGTGTAGTTTTTAGGGCGACCGATTTTTGATCGAGCAAAGATCACCGTGCGTAGAGGTGTAAATTGGGATGTGCCAACACGAGCACAAATCCAAAGACAAAGACGCTAAAATTTGAGCACAAACCTCTCACCAAAGACGTGACTTAGCCTCAAGACTGAGACAACACGTTAGTTAAATGGGACGTGGCCGGGTTTGACTAATCGGCACAAGAAGACAAAGACAAGACGCTCAAAAGACGGATAAGCACGTGGCCCAGCCTAAAGACGTCACGTTAAGAGAGCACGTCATAACATGTACAAATACACCATATAACAAGGCAAAATACATCACATTTTTTGTATATTTCACAAAAGAGTCACTATTCTAGCTAGTTTTTAACATTTTATGTTGGCTTATTTATAACAACACATATAATACCTAAATATTTGGAAAATTATTTCAATATCGTTGTTATAATGTCGTCAAATATATTTAACTAGAACATTAATTTACATGACAATAATCCAATTTTATATTTGATGGACTATTTCTTTTTATTGAATAAACTTGTTAATTTTACTTGAAATAATTTCAAATGATATGTTGTCTAATTAAATTCTTGTGATAATGTCCGACTTAATGTATACATTAAGTGATTTCAAATTGTTTATAAAGACGTGTGCCAAAGACGGAACAACACGGACGCTTATTCGTGTGATGTGCCCGTGGCCGTGTTGTGCTTAGCTTTTGACTAGTAAAGCACAAAGACGTTTAAATCAGTTGGCACAAAGACAAAGACGACACATGACACGTGAAGCACGCGACTTCGTGTGTCGGCCAGGGCTTCCAAAGACGCTTTACACCTCTAACCGTGCGGTTCAAAAATAGAGTAGTAGTGAAACATAAAAGAAAGGACATTCCTGTATGTCTTATACCTATAATACATTTTTTCCCCAGATTTTGGTAGATAATTTATTAAATTTAGTTAGATTTTTACATCATTTTGGTGCTAGATTGTAAAAAACTCTTGACCGAGTTTTTTTTCCACAAAATTGGTCAATTAACCCAATAACGATAATTTTTGGGTGAAAAACACATGTAAAATTTGATACTGTTCAAATGGACGAGAATGTAAAAATAGCCAGGATGTAAAGAGTTTCATCCTACCCATTTTCAAATATTTTTTCTTATTTTTAATTTACATCAGGATGCATCCACTTTCACCCTCGCTGTTTAAGTTAAAGCCAGGATGAATCCAGATTCATTCTTGCTATTTTTTTGGTGTCCATTTCACCCATACTAATTTTTACTCGTCCATTAGAACCATATTTTAAATATGTAGGAACAAGAACAATTACTTTTTTAAAAGATCAACTTCGTAACTTATATGCTTTGGAGTTAAAGAGTCCAAAAAGAACTCCAGTACTCCGCGCATTAGACTTGTTCCCCAACTTGTTTTGCGTTTTTTAGGTGTTGGATAAAAAAAAAAAGTCTGAATCTTGTTCGTAGGTTCAGCAGTGACGGATCCAGGATTCTATGTTCGGGTGGGCTAAAAAAATTTCCACCAATACTCTATTTTGATTTTTTTTCAATTGCAATAATCATAAATGCATTGTAATATAGGACGTGACATGTTGCCTATCAGGCTTCAACTCGTGAATTCTTCCCGCCATTATCTGAGGTGGTTGCGGTTTAATTATTATACAACCTATTTTGTCCTTCTGGAATATTTCTTCGCCCTCGGGCCTTTTTCAATATATGTGTTTGAGGAGGGAGAAAAACGAAAAGCTAGCCAACTAAGAGGTGTGTACATAGTGAACTGTTGTTGGCAATTTTGGACTCGGATGGCTAATCAATAGACTTGAGAAAGTAGGGTTCGTTACTCTTCACACCCTTTGGTAGTTAAATAATATAGATGACTAATTAAATAGACTTGACGTTTCTTATTAGTAATACACAACAAAGAATGTATACGCTTGACATTTCTTAATTAAAAAAAAAAACGTACTTTTAGGAGACCTGATACTAATCTTGGCTCTGTCAATATTTGATGTGCACACACACGAATATCCCATGTGAGACCGACCACTGAGCCAATAATATGCGCACACTCGCACTCTACTCTACTACCGCATAGCAAGTTGTTTAGAGAGTGAAAGCATTTAGTTCCGCTAGACACATGTCTTGTATTGGTAGTGGTGCTGGTGTTGGTGGTGAAGCAATGAATGTTGTTGGTGGCGAAGGATAAATGGTGTTGCTGGTTTTGAATCGTATAGGCAAATGAAACGCGGAGATAGTAAAAAAAAATTGAAAATTTTTTGGGGTTCCTCTGAATCAATTTAAAGATGAATCGGAATTTGAAATTGTTAAAGGTTTCTCATAATCAATTCAATAACTCTCTCATTCAATCTATTTATCTCTGTTAGGTTAAGTGTGTAAGTAATGGAGAAGAGATTGGGGTTTGGCTCGATTTGTCTCTCTGTCTTAGATAGAAGAAACTGAGAATACATATTACCCTTCGTTTGTTCAAAATCTACAAAATCCGTGAGCACCTATTCAATAGAGATGAAAACACGAGGGGTGTTTTGGTCGAAAAAACGACCGCCAAGATCTTTATCACTAACACCAAACAAATCATATTATAGATGGGCTAATTCAAAAATTATACCTGGGCTAATTTGGCAAATGTTTGAGAATTACATGGACAAATAAGCTTTTCAGAAATTTTGGGGTGGGCTTCAGCCTAGGTTAGCCACCCCCTAATACCGTCCCTGAGGTTCGCATCTATTTTTTT
>JAJJWW010003847.1:0-33790 GCA_023531295.1 Papaver armeniacum | reverse complement strand
ACCATCAACACCTTCCCACGCTTTTAATAAAGCACACGTGCATCCGGATTGAATCAGTTTTGTGGTCGACACGGTGAACGTGGTTGCGACACGTTGATTCAAAAAGAAACTTGATTAAAAACGATGCGTAACGGACAAAACATTAAATTCCACATTTTGCTTTTGCAGACTAAAACCGAGAAGAAAAACTTGAGAAGAAATTTTGCGAGACAAACCCTAGAAAAATTCTTCAAATCATTGGAAAGCGTTTAATTAAAACCCTAATCAAAACACCTAGATAAGTTCAAGATCGGTAACATCATGTTGAAAGGAAAAAAAGTAGTTTCAAAGACAAAAACAACACCAACAAGAGAGGATTCAACATCAACTCGCCGAAGAAAATCCATCGATTGCGGTAGAAGAAATTCAAAAATCAACATCAACAAGAACGAGATCAAAGTCGGCATTAAAAAAGATTCAACATCAATTTCATCCCCAACTCCATCGGTTGCGGTACCAAGACGAGATCGAAGAGAGCGTTACAAGATTCTACATCAATTTCAAGACAAACTTCAAAAACATCACCACCTAAGAAGAAATCAAAGACTTCAAATCCTTTCAAAGCCTTCAAAGACTTCAAAGCCTTCAACATCTATTAAAAAAAAAAGGTAACAATTCAAGTCCATTTCTATATGTTTTTGAGCAATTTTTATGAGATTTCCCTCAGTATATGTGTACGAATCTGTACACCACTATGCTTTTGGCAAAGGATTCATGTCCATTATGTCTATTTTTGAGCAATTTTCCCGAATTTTGTGGCTGGTGTGTACATACTAGTACACCGCTATCTTCATTCGAGTGCTGATTCATGTCCAAATTATGTCTATTTTTGAGCAATTTTCATGAGTTTTGTTGCTGGTGTGTACATACTAGTACACCACTATGTCATTCGCGATGATTCATGTCCGATTATGTATGTTTTTGAGCAATTTCATGGGAATTGTTGATGGTGTGTAAATACTAGTACACCAACATCTTTGTTGCGGTGATTCATGTCCATTATGTTTAATTTTGAGCAATTTTTATGGGAATTGTTGATGGTGTGTACAGATTGTAAACCAACATGTCATGTTATGTGAGTTTTACGAGTGGTTTAATGGTTAATGGCATGTTATATGTGATTCGCCATGTTATATATGTTATGGAGTTGTTTCATTTCGATTGTGTGTACAAATTTGTACACAAGCATTCTATTGCAGTGATTCATGGCATGTTGTGTGTGTTTTAAAGATGTTTCTAGGAGTGTACGGGTTTTACACCATCATGGTGGTATAGTGATATACGGCCTGTTATATGGGAATTATTGTTGCTCTTGTTACATTTTTTGCTTGTAGTGATATATCGATTACCTTTGGTTTGTACACCAAAGATTTTTGTATGAGTATTATGTGTTATGCTTCTCTTTCTTATTCACATTTGTCTATTTTTGTACCCGAGATGTGAAATTATGAGTGCTACTGCATGTGTAAGTTTCTCAAAGCAATTTTTAACATATATATATATATAGCTACTTTAATATTGTGTATATAGTTGTACACCTAATTGACATGGCATGTTCTATGTGTTTTTAGATTTATTTAGTTGTGTACATAGATGTACACCAATATGCATATATGATTGACACATGGTCTGTTAAGTGTTGATTATTAGATTTATTTAGCTATGTACATAGATGTACACCAATATGCATCTATGATTGACACATATGGTCTGTTAATTGTTGATTATTAGATTTATTTAGGTGTGTACATAAATGTACACCTACATCATACATGGATATACTATGCATTTTCGCCTACAATGTTTGATTTGTTAGTTTTTTTGTAGTAGTGTACATGCTTGTTAGTTGTCCGATTAAGGTGAACCTAATTCATTTTGTTTTCCAACGTAATTGCGATATTTTATGTCAAGTATAACATGCCATGCCCTTCACAAGGAATCAACCCAGACTTCCTAATATACACTTGTTACTTTATGAAAAGAAGTATGAAGATAATTAAACGGATGGAAAGAGATCAGCGGAGGGCCAAGACATTTGTCATCAAAATGAGATTAAAATTGGTGGCCAAGATGCTTTGAAAAAGTTGGAAATTATGAAAAGGTGCGGGATATAGCAAAGGATGACTTGTTATAAGGAGTGGCGCAAGAATATAGGAAAACATCCATTGAAGAGGAAGAAGAGTTTTTAATCTTCATACAAGATCCATTTCTGAATTTCTTCTATACATTTTTAATCTTCGACAACATTTTAAATTTCATTTTTCAACTTTCGCCTTTAAGACTTATCAATATTTCACTATTATAAAGGCCTTGAATTAATCTTTTTATTGGTTTCAATATTGATGTTTTGAAAATAGACTTGTGTCGATTTAAGGTGTGTATTCCATGTTAGGAAATATTAAGGTGTACATGATTGTGCGATTACGGCAGTAGAAAATAGAAGGGAAATGGTACGAGAAAGGTGTACACAATGGTACACATGAACTACGGGAAACATAGAATAGAAAAAGTAATAACCTAGTATCAATCATTGAACAACAAAAATAAAAACGATTAATAGCATTAGAACTGAAAAGATAAAATATTACTAAACAAAATAAACTAGTAGCATCCATTGTACAACAAGGTGTACATAATGGTACACATGTAAAAAGACAGGTAAGAAAAGTGCACAGGAAGGTGTACATAATGGTACAAATCTCCTGAAACTAATTATCCACGCCTAGAAAAATGAAAATACATTACCAAAAGTAAAAATCAAAAACATAGAATCTTTTGAACAAATCAAACATAGTAAAAAGCATCAAAGCATGGGGCAGGTAGCTATGTTGTGGTGACCAAGAGTGAAGCACTTTGTGCACATCGTAGGCCTCTTTTTCTTCTCCCAAGCATTCTTGAAACGTTGTGCTTTTAAATCTACCGGGTGGAGGAATGGGAATAGGAGCAATAATCCTATCACTAGGATCATACGATCATGCGGACTTGTCATAATTGGGGATTGGCATGATGATCTCTGGTATGTCATGTTGTACCATTCGAGTGGTGAAGTATGGCTCGAAAATGAATAGATGTCCTCCTCGTAATCTCTGAATGGCGGCACAAACATGTGAACAAGGAAACCCATTTACTCGCCACAGCGGACACGTACAAGTTCTCTCAAATAGTTTCTGAGAATGAGGCCGGAGACTTGACTTCATAAATCTTTCCATGGACTCAACAACGGTCCAAGTACGAACGATGTCGATGTTCTCCTTTAGTATAGCCTCGTATACGGGAGTGAGCCTAGTGTTGAAATTCTCCAAGAACTTCTACCCTTCTCTCGGGAATTCTTCTTCATAACCTTCAAACTAAGATAATAAAAACCGGAACATAAAATCAAAACATGATATAGAAGAAATACGGATAAAATATGTGTACAACAATGTACACATTAAGGAAATCCATGTGTACAACAATGTACACACGGTTGGAGAATCACGTATAAAACATGTATACAAGTATGTACACATCAAGCAAATCACGAATGAGCCTAGTTTTTAATCGTAATAAAAACCGATTAAAAATTCTCGGACATATTTGATACCCCTACATATAACAAAAGAAATATTAATAGTTTGATTTGCACAACCTAAAACTTGAACAATTATGGAAAAGTACACATTTAATTGAAGCCAAAATAAAATTTGATAAACCTAAAATCAAAGATACTCCATCGATTAATCAAAGATATAAGCTTGAGAATATTACTAGAACACATAATTGAATTAACGGGAAGCCTACAATCTAATATCGATTCGATTTCATATCATGCAACATAACACCAAAATCAAAAGTAATCAAAATCATTCAACGAAAATCAAAAGCTAAAATATAACAAAAATCAAATCAAGAACATACAAACAATAAGATGTACCGGTCAATTCATATCATCAATGATAAAATCAAAAAAATAAATATCGAGAAACGAAATTGACGATGAAGTAAAAGAAAACTAACACGAGGTTGAATTTTGTTAAATATAGAAACGATCAAATCCAACCTAACCTCTATAAATCTGTTAAATCACCTCTGAAATCTATATGTGGATCGATCTATCTCTGAATCTGTCGTGAATTCAAATCTAAGATCAAAAATAATCAACTTGAAAACACTTCATCGGTAACCTGAAGTTGAATTATGTTGAAGAAACGATGAATTACAACAAATTCTCTCTCAAAGCTTTTAATCGCCTCCTCAATACTTCTCTCACCGGCTCCTGTCTTGAGTTCATGTTTGAGATCTGAAATTTTCAATTTCAAAACTTGATTATATATATGGAATCGGTTCAAGGGTAGTTCACGGGATATTGCGGTCTGAAAAAATCGGGATCGTGAACCACTTTTGGACTAACTCGTCCATATTTGGACTAAAACTGACCCAGGCGGGGCTTTTTGGACTAGAGAGTACTAGGCCTGAGATGAGTGGACTAAAGCGTCCCAAGCCCAGTAACTTTGGGACTAAACGTCAATTTCTACATGCGTAAGGGGTCCCCTCTAACCACAGGCACGCGAATTGGGTCCTCTCAAACACTAAATAGAAAATTTTATTTGCAAACAGCATAAACTACTAATATACCCTCATTATATTTTTAGGATATTTATTACATAGGTAAGATATGGGGGTCAAAAGGTCCAACACAATTTGCAGCTTCATTAACACTGTTGCAAGGGTGGGTTCGCTTTATATATAGTAATAGATATGAGCCCAAAGCTTGGAATCAAAGGAGCCCAATCATCAACCATTACCTTCATTTTCTCTTCGTTTACTAGATTCAGTAAGAGAAGAACACCCACTTCAGATCTGACTCATTTCTTGAGATTTGAAGCAGATACTACTAACTAGTACGACCGTTGCCATGGTGGGAGGGCCGACCGAAGAAGAATATGAAGATGGAGTTTGTCCACGACTACCTTCGTCCCCTTTCAGAAAAGGTAATACTTTCCCCTCGTTTCAGAAAAAGCGACATTTTCGCTCAGTTTCAGAGAAAGCGATACTTTTTTCCCGTTTCGGAAAAACTGATACTTTCACCCGTTTCGGAAAAGTGATTCTTTCGCCCCGTTTAGGAAAAAGTGATACTTTCTCCTAGTTTTGAAAAAGTGATACTTTCGCCCCATTTCAAAAAAGTATCATCACTTTTCCCAAACGACAAGTATCACTTTTCCTAAACTTGTTAAAGTATCACTTTTCCGAAACGGATGTGAAAGTATTATTTTTTCTAAAACGGAAAATTAGTCGATCGAGAAACTAAAATATGGTTGCATGATGTGTTATGCATCCTTTGTGGTGGTTTGCATAATGGCTATGCATTCAATTTTCGAGAATTGTGCCTAAAATTATAGTACCATTTTTCTTGAAACGGATGGAGTACATCGTTTTATTAGTTGCAATGGAAAATTAGTTGATGCATAAACCAATATTTTGCTACATAAAGTATTATGTATCCTTTGTGATGGTTTGTATAATGGATATACATTTAATTTTCTAAAATTGTGCCTAAAATGATATATATCTCTGAATTTCCGTAAAAACTCCAAATTTAATATTGTTGTTTGTACTTGTTGCGTAGAGTTTTTTATAACCTTTCTAACGAGATAAAATTTGTAAAATTCCAAGGCACGGATTTTTAGATATGTTATATTAAAGTTTGTTTTCCAATTATACCCCTGAAAAGATAGGATAGACAAGGAGTTATAGTAATTGGACTAAAATGGAGGGACATTTTTGGCTTTTCGGCCCTAACCATTTCCAATCTTTTTGTGATAATTGATCACTTATTAGATTTTACAAAAAAAAAAAAAGTGGTCATATAAAGGACCTCTCTCGCTTTGCTCGGTCGGCCCAACAAGAAGAGTTCTAAGAAAAGTACGTAGTTTTTTCTTCGTTTTGAAACATAGAAAAGTACGTAGTTGGTGCAAGCAAACTAATTAATGAATCAATCTTCTTTATTTGATAGAATCGAATCATTGATATCATATTATATTTGTATTAATTGAGCTAACGACAATATGGTCGATCACTTCGATCAAATCTGTCCGTACTGGATGATTTCTAATGTTTTCAAAACAGTCTTTTGGTGCAGATTTCTAAATTTGTTTTCTAATCTTTTCAAAGCAGTTTTTTGTTTAGGGATTTCCTCACCGAAATCCCATGTATTGCCTTTTCCCACCGATACATCCAAATTTCCAATCAACCCTTAAAGACGGACAAATGAGTCTGTCCGTTCCCATTTGCTAAGTTTCCAAAATTTTTTTCCCAGTTTACCCCTTAAGCCCAGTTAGTTAGCAACCTTAGTTAAGGTAATATGGGTTTGTGCAATTTATCTGGATTGGTAATTAGTTTAGGAGAAATGGGTGGGTTTGATAAACCGATTGGAATAGGAGTTGTAGTATATAGTAGAGATGTTTTTCTCTTATCAAGTACTTTAACAAGATTTTATAATCCCTTTGCGAGTATGCACAAACTCAATGATGGAACAATGACTAACTTGTTTGATTCACTTTCTATTTGGTGCATTTTGTTTACGGACAAATCCGAGTCTTCATTTCTAGTGTGAAATTTTCCATTTTGTCCGAGTATATTCTATTACTGTTTACCATTTGATGTTAACCCATTGGAACATTGTGAATTGATTGATGCTTACATGTTGGGTATGATTCAACCAAACCTGTAACAACTCCATTTAAGTAAATGACTGGTATATTTGTTATGAAAAGCTGAAACATTAACCATCTCTTACATCTTTCATGGTAATGTTTTTGGTGTGCAGCAAAATGTCACATATTCATAGCAAAGCATCAAAAAAGTATGCTTGGAAGTATGCTTCATATGTAGGCGACTTTGAGGTAAATAAAAAAGCTATCTGGAACGCTATTGAGAAACCAGCCTCGCCAGGAATAGTGTGCAATGCGAGTTGGTTTAATTAGGAGAGTAGTGCACATTGTCTTTCATATGGTCCTATAAAAATTATTGGGTACCTCGTATCTTGGTCGTGTAAATTTAACTAGGTACGAACCGGTATGTAGTATTAAAGAAATTAGGTTAAGCCAATGAGAAAAAAATTAGGTTAAGCCGTGGCCTGCAGGCGGGAACTTACGCCGCATCGATCAAACCGACAATTAAACCAAAGAGAAACGACAAATCTTGTTAATCCATTCAAAAAAAATTGCATAAGCGGGGCCGGTCAACATTTACTCACATTTATTAACAATGATTGCCAACATTAACTTTTTTATAATTCAAACGAAGTTCAATGTTAATAAGCGCCAAATGTATCCGGTTCTTGGGAGCTACATTATGAAACGGTAAAGATTATAAGTAAGAATCGGTGAAACACATTGCACAAGTCAAACAAAAAAAGTGAATTAGAAACATATTCTAAGACATTATTTGATGGAAAAACACAACTTCAACAGAACATAACATACAAAAAAATAAGAAATAATAAGTTGTTATCGTCATGATCCAACTTACCCTCATGCAGTTGCATATTCTTCTATTGCCTCGGTAGTTCCACAAGTTGTCTTCGAGAATCCCGAGTGCATCCTGAGTCCAAGACGGTGGTGCTTCCAATAGTTCAAGCAAAGTCTTTGTGTGGAACTTGTAGTAGCAATTGCATAGTACACGAATTGGAAGAATGACAACCTTATAGTATAATAAGGAAAGGAAACTATTCAAAAATATGGATAAGTTTAAATTCTCACCGATGAAATAAGCGTGCATATGGATCAAGAGCGGGCAATCCAGCAACAAGATGCTCATCTAAGCGGTAGTCGATGGAGGAAGCGAGGTGTAGGAACAAAATTTTTTTGTTAAAGTGGCGGTTTCGTATAGTACGCAACTTCATTATCCCATACACTATGGATAACACTCTGCACCATTAGCAACAACCCGTCTTGGAGTTGATGGCATAAGTCGTGGATGCTTTCCCAGATCCACGGGCACAAACTAAATTCATAAAATTAAATAGAAGCTTCAAATATTAGCAAAAGTAATGTATGAAAACCCGATTATAGATAATGGGGTTGGAGACCTGTTCTCCCCCCTCTGCATATTTACCCATGACACCGCCGCATCTGATGAAACATAAAGATGCTTATTTGAGAAGAACATATACACCTTGAAACTCCTCACATCATTCCCAAACTACAAAGTAAACTAAAGAGATGGTGAACAAACAAAATAGTATATTAACACTTTGTCACAAGGCTTTTCCAAACTGTGTCTACACTATTCTTATTATCTTTGAAGTTGAGACTAAAAAAGTAAATATAATATTCATAACTTGAGTCAAATTGAACCAGCCACGCGACATGAGTATAACCATAGAAGAACATATTTACTAACCAGCGAAAGTAGTCACTTCGAATACCCAGTGGTGCTGCAAGCAACAAATCTGTAATCCAAGGATACAAGCTTCTCCTTCACTTGAGCTACTTGTTGTAGCATGGCTACTATTGTTGTGAACTGGCCGAACAATGATATACTATTCCATTGGAACGTTACCCAATTATTTTTATACTACAGACTGGGTACGGGTACATAGTTAAATTTATATGACTTTGAATGATATACTATTCCATTGGAAAGTTTCCCAATTCTTTTTACTACAATTTGCACAAACGTTGATGTTATATCCTCACTACCTAATCGTAATCAATTCATAACAATCCAAATTGGGTTTTTATCTAATCAGTTAAGGTTCAAAAACATTATCAAATCATACTATCCACACATTAAAATGAGAAAAGAATCGAGAGATAGAACTATCAAAATCAAGGATATGCATCTTCGAATTTCATACACAAGGATCGATTGCGAGATTCACTAGTAGGTTCGGTTGGTTATTCTTTAGTGTCATTTACCACTATCTCATTGAAAACCCAAATTAGGGTTCAATTAGAAAACAAGTAGCTTCAAAACATTAAACCATACACACACTTCATAAAAACATAATCAAAGTGAAAGAAGAAAAGTAATTTTAAATCACTGAAGGATTCCCGTCCATCTCCGCTATTATTTTCACCTTTGGAGAAGAATAAAGGAAAGAGTAAAAGGCGAGAGGGAGAACACGGTAGAACATAAGAAGATCGAAATACAAAGAGGAGGAAGAAAAGTTGTGTCCGGTTATGATGTACGGGTATGATGTTTACTCTACCTGTTCAGCTGTGGTTGAGTTAACCATTCAGAGGGCTAAAATGTATTTTACATACGATGCAGTGTCGACCAGCTTTGACTGAGTTTACTCAGTCCGTCAATATTAGTTGACTCATACCTTGTCGGTTCATAAGGTTTGACTCAAACCTTTGGATTTCGGTGAGGAAATCCCTTTTGTTTATTGTTTTCAAATTTTCTTACCTCGAAAATAATGTTTCGTACAGCTATTTAAAAAAACAATGCCAATAACAAGTTGTGGTTCAGAGCCATCTACACATGTTATCAGGCGGAAACAAACTAGCCAAGTCCAACAATGAACCCTAAATCTCTAGAATCTAAGATGAGAATGAGAGCATGACCACCCTCATGCAACTCACGAACAAAAACAATAAATAAGTACACACATATTTAACGTGGCTCAGCTCAACAATATAATTTTTTCAATACAGAGAAAGGGAGAGCGCTCAGAGATAAACAGTGAGAGCGCATTGAAAAGTGTTCTTGTTTATGATCTTTTGATAAAAAAAGAACCCTCATTTGGGGCATACATAGAAATTTTGGGGCATACATATGGATGACCCTAACTAGTGTGGGGTGATAAGGGATGTCTAATGAGTGGTTAAGTTACTTAAATACCCTTGATTAATTAATTAATTTTTAATATTACTCCCTCTGTCCATTTTTATCTGTCCTAATTTCTACTTTGGTATGTCCATTTTTATCTGTCCGCTCTGTTTATAGATATACTTTTCCCTTAAACTATCAAATATACCCTTTCTTTTTTATAATTATAAAAATCATTTTTAATATAAACTTAATTCAAAATCATAAATATCATCACCATATATAAGGAAAAAATCCATTCAATATTTTTTTGGATTAATTGCCATTCCTTTTTTAAATAAAAACATTAATGGGTAGTTACAAAATTCCTAATACTTCTATTTATTCTTACATGGCAAAGAATCAAAAAAATTTATGACAAAATCTCAAATTCATGGTAGAGTATATCTAAATAGAAAATAATTTACAATTTCAATTTTTTTTCCCTCTCAAATAAAAATTCCAAATGCTCCAAAGTTTTAGTGCGGGAAACCAAAATCAAATGGAGGAAATAAAAAATTCTTAAATTTTGGAGTATAAGTTTGCTTTTATTTCTTTACAATATTTCCTAAAACAATAATACTATCCAAATTAGATTTTTTAACACTAATAATTTTAATTTTGGTAATAACGTAATATTAAATAGGCTAGTCAAGGGATAGTCATGACATTTTTTTATAAAAAAAAATTTTGAATATTTTTTTTTTGTTTTTTTGAAGATATGTAAAAATTACAACTCGGAGGGATTATCATTCTGTAGGAAATTAGTTGGAAGCGTAGCAACAAGCTGAGCTCCAACCCCTTTTGAATAAATACTCCTAATCTATGAAAAGAAAATCACCAAATTCTCACATTAGCATCATGACTAGCTATATAATTGCGCAAAAAGCTTTAGAAAAATTCGTGGTATCGTCCCCAAGCTCTTCTAAGGTGGTGAAGGCAAGTATCCCAAAACCATATCCATGTGAAGCGCACTTCTCCAAATATTTGGAATTCATCCGAGAAACCCCATTCTTGATAGCAAGGCCCGGGGTAAAAGTGCGTACCCCACCTCCAGTAAATGGTGAAACACCAGTCACGTCAAAGCACATGTCACGCACATTGTCCCAGTTATGCACAGGGATGTCAGTTGGTCTCAGCCATTAAAGGAAAAGAAGCCCCAAGTCAACCTCCTTTCTTGCTGACACGCCCGCTCGATAACACATGTCAGCAATAGTATCCCGCACCAAATCATGTCAAACTTGAGACCAACCTCATTAGCACAATGTAAGGCAAGATCCCCAAAGACATCCATCTCCCTTTTGCAGAAAGAGCAAGAACCATCCATCTCAAAAAGGGAGATCCCAAGCCTATATCGGAGAATTGCACTAAATTGCCTAGCTCCAATATTTTGATTGAGTCCCAAAATAGGAATTGCCATCAAAAAATCCCAAGCATGTTTTGATTGGTTACATTTCCAAAGCACAGAATCACGCTCCGTCAAAACGTAGTTGTTTGGTAAGTTCTTCTTAACTGCATCAAAATAGATAGTTGCCAGGGAGTTCATAGAAAGGGTGGCAAAACTACTAGTGCAAAGGGAAGGCACAATACCAGGTAGGGAGTTGAAGGAGTTTATAGCTTGCTGAAGAGAAGAGCTACAACCACCGATCTTGGTGTTTTTTTAAATGGAGGTCCGCAAGTCTTGGGTCTGCAAATTAGAGGCAAGGAAACAATAGTGTTTGGTGTCTTGCATAGTGTACACTCCCAACCCACGGTGTTTGAAAGGCAAGGTAGAGAGTCACTACAAGAAAACTTGGATTTAGCGACTTCTCTGATTCAGTGAGTACAAGGCCATTTTCAGCGACTGGAGCTCTCTAGCAACCAATATGGTAACAGATACGCTCAGTGACTAAAGCTTGCTTTGCTAAAGACTTGGACCAACCATGCTGCTGGTAGAGATATCTTTCAACTGAAATAGACGACGAAATTTTCGGTCGAATTTATCTCAATATCTACGGACTATCGTTGGTAGAAGCATAAAGTATTTGTGGCTGTAATATTTCACCCGCAGAAGTATTTGTTGCTGGAGACTAATACATCTTTGGTAGAGGGGCTGCTAAAGATTTTAACTTATTGTATTTCTGTTGGTGAAGGTTTTGATGTGGTTGGTTAAGGATTTTAGCCACCCCTTATTTAGAAGGTCATGGGTTTTATCCACTGATGTTTAGTTCGTAGAGGGGCTTTAGCCACAAAATAATTGGCTGGCTAAGGCATAAGGTGTGAATGGTAAAGAACTCAACCAACATAAGGTCCGGTCGTTCAACTTCACTTGGTGAAGGCCCTCAGCCAGCAACGAATTCGAGCTGCTAGAGAGTGAAACACAAGTATAATGCAAAAAAAAGATATGGATTGTATAATGAAAATAATACAACAAAGTCAAATACAAAATCCATACATCTCTTCTGGTTAACCAATAAATAAGACAACAAAAAACTTGGAACATAATCATTGTGCATTAAAAAGAAACACTGACCAAAATACTACGACATCAAGGACACACGAGACCTAGGCAGCTGAAAGTCAGGATCTGGGTTTGTACTCGCTAAGCTCTGACCATTCATAGTCCATCTGTCCCTTCCATCCCTTTCCATCTGTTCCTTCGGTATGTATGTGTTTTGCAGGGTTCAGGAAGGGAGGCAAAGCATTCAAACCTAGTCCAACTCTGGAAACTCACAAGTTGTGCATGAGTCCACACAAATGCTTAAGTGCGGCAATGAGAGATCTGCAAATCAACAAATGAAGCTCTTTGCACGCTTCCTGCAGTGTAGCTAAGAGGCTTTGTCCTTCTGCAACCACCTTCACCATTAAGTTCGTTCCACTGCAGCAACCCATTCATGTTTGAAAAAATTCTGATGATACACTTGCACCCGCCTAATTCGTAATAAACAATTTTGAGACCACAAGTACAAAATGCATATAAACTTAAAAAAAGTGAACTCCTGGTCAAGAGCAATACATTTCTTTGTTACCTTCTCATGAGAAGTTTTCCATGTTTACTAGCCAAATGTCGGAACTCACACTCAGTGTGGAAGGGGATTTTCAATGCTTATCTTTGCATCCTTCTCCTCCCGGTGGTTCGAAAAGCTAACAATAGGGTGGAAGAAAAATATATAATTTTCAACATTCCATAACGTCATCTAAGTTCTAACCATAATAACAAAGTGATAAAAGTTTTCATAATTTTCTTCTGTCCAACGAAATACTAAATGATACGCATCCCCTATGGACATAATTCGATGCTGGCCAATTCTGTGATGAGATATGTTGCAATTGTACGCACATATGAAACTGAGGGTTCACGGAATAGTCTGTAAAAGACAACTGATGAAAGTGTAGCTTATGCAGGGCAAAGAACCTAACCTTCTCCATTTCCCAATATACATTGGATCTGTGTGTGCGAGAACAGACGATTCTGCAACTAAGGAACTAACTGTGTATCATCATTTTTTTATTTATGTAATGTAGAAATTTTTAACAAAAATAATAACACGAACTTCCATAAAAAAAGCAGCTAATTTCTAATAGTTGATAAAAACCTAATAGTTGACATTCACAAAACGAAGAATACGTAATGATTAGTAGCTTTTGTGGCTAGAGACTTCTAAGTTCTAGTTAACAAAATGTGTCCTTGCTGAGTAGTATCTGAGAACTTAAGCAAATAAGTAATTAACAAAATAATCTTATGAAGATGTAGCCATCGTAGCAAGTAATAAGATGATTACGACAGAGCAAGGGCTTTCTGAAATGTGAATTCACATAGGAGCCTAAATCAAAATTTAGAGAGACTAGTGCCCAAGGCATATGTGCGATTGAACACTAAGAGAATGGTGTTCCTTTCAGGATCTAAGAATATGTAAACAAGTTGTTACCATGGATACTACAGATATTACAACGGAAATATGATTCTAAGTTGCTTGCAATCCACTTGATGAGTATGCTCATCGAAAACCACATTTTCCAACACTGCCAAGGACAACTTAATCTAAACGTAACTCATGGAAAACATGGCTACTAAAATGACAGAAGTCCAGGTAAACAAAGTTACCAGTTCCAAACTTGATGGCGTTCCAAATCTTTGGTTCTTCAGCTCTGGGGAGCAATGCGCTTTGCATAGCATCCATCATCAATGTTCGAGACACCACTACAACAAAAAACATAAAAAAAGCCTTTATATCCCTTTAACATTCAATGTAATTACTAAGTTTAAACAAAAAAAAATAAACCACCTTACTTTCTTTTTGTTCCGCTCATCTCCTTGTCAATTTGTGTTCTCCCTCGTGAGAGCATCAACCAACACCAGCTCTACACGGAACAATCCTGCAGCCCCCTGTTTGTAAGGTAAAATTCCTCCTACCCCAAACACAGAAATATGGATGATGATTTTGCGAAAATTGATTCGTGGGTGGATCTTCAATTGAATTATGGAGAAAGGGGGTACCTGCAAAAAACCCTCCGATGCTAAAGTCAGTATTGGATTTTTCACAAGAGATTTTTAACTAGAAGATTGCTTACCTTTTTGGTTGTGAAACTCTCCATTTATATGTGCCAATTTCAATTTATTTTCTGTGATTTTATAGCAGACATTGATTGCCATAACTGGCCCCTGCATGCCTCCCAGCAATAACGGCATTGGTAGTCTGCGCATGCCGCATGTGATAACGGCCGGCTTTGATGGCTGCATGGCTCTAGTGTAACCCGACCCTTGCATAGTTCTTGGAATGTTGTAGAAGCAAAGTTCACGGTGGGGCGCGAGGAATTAGATTAGGCAAGCGAGAATGGGCGGAATCATCCGAGGGCTACGGAATTATCTTTCTGCGGGCTTCACGAAACGCAAATAAAAATAGAAAAAACATGAACTGCCGAGTAATTGACGATTAATCTCCGATTAATTGACGATTAATCGGCAATTAATCGTCCGATTGCCGCTCGCCAGCTTGGGCCGCCGGTGGATGTTGGTGTCATGGCGCTCGGTCTTGGCGTGGCACACCCACGTCACCTTTCTGGCGGCGTGGAAAATTCCCACGGCATCGTTCTTGCGGATGTGGCGATCATTTCTTTGACGTGCCACTCCGCCTTTGTAATCAAATCTGGCGGCGTGGCGGCCCCACGTCATCGCTTGCCGACTTGTCACCGTCACGCATCATCGCTGTCTTTGGCGTGGCATGTTAATGCCGGTTACGTCCGACGTGGCACCTTCCATGTCATCGCTGTCTTTGACATGGTATCTGCCACGTCATTGTGCATGGCGGCGTGTCACCCGCCACGCGTCATCGCCCATGCGGCGTGGCACCCGCCACGTCATCTCCTCTTGGCGGCGTGTCACGCCCGACCGGCGTGCCCGCGTTGGTGACGTGGCACCTCTGATGACGTGTCGGTGGTGACGTGGAACAGCTTGTGTTGTGAAAATTTTTAGCCCATGGGCTTGTACATGGGGTGTTTGTTAGGCCTAGTTAGCCATTTTTGGGTAAACTAGGGAAGCACCTAGGCCCAATGAACACTCCTTAGCCACTAGCAAGGGTTTTGGAGGCCTAAGTTAGCCCATTTATTTGTGAAGAATATTAGGGGTACAAACATCGCCCCCTCTTAATCCATAACTTGTTGTGGGTTAAAGTTCGGGTTCCCCTCTAATTTTGTATTTTTAAGGTGTTACATAACTCGCCCCCCGAGCGTGTTGTTCGGAGTGTTACGCAACTCGTCCCCAAGGATGTGTTGATTGTCTTTGGAGTGTTACACATCTTGCCCCCAAATGGTTGGGGTGACATATAACTCGCCCCGGTATGTTTTGTGTCATCTTTGCTCAATGCTTGCGCGAGGGGTGCACCTCCTGCTTTTGCATTTCGCTTCTTTATGGAATGAAAAGTTGAGTTTTTACGCTACCTTGAATTTGCGCGGGGGTCAATTCGCTATTCAAGATGCGCGCGAGTTTGGGATGTGTACATTTTCACGTGCACAGACCCAGATGAAAAATGTTTGCCACATTTTTGCTGCCCCATATGATGCGCATAAATTTGAGATAGGGTAGAAATGCTCAAATCGTGCACTCACCCTATCCACGAGGTGTCGGGGACGTTGGCGTGATAGACTTAAACTGTCTTGTTTTGTCATTTAGGGGTGATCATGGATTCGATCACCCAAGGTAGCTTATAATTAACACGAACAATATTGATAAAGTATGGGATACCAAAATAATATTGGACTAGAATATCTCGAATTGAAATAACAAGATAAATACCTCTTTGCTTTGATCACAACTGTCTCGTTAAAACCTTTGAGTGGAAAACCCGGTGGGATAAAACCATCAAAAAGGAAAAAGAGTGCAGCACGGATTTGAATCTACCTCTAATGATAAAACTTTTTCAAGTGGAACGAATTCCCACGGCTTCCATGGCTTCGAATCCTCGATTAAAGTCGAGATTCCTCAAGTAGTAGGATCCACGAGATGCTTGGTCTATCCACTATGTATGGGCCTTCCCGCCCGCCCCGAGCTTCCCGCATTCGGTTCCATTGTGGCTGCTCGGGTTTTCTTCAAGACATATTCCCTGGTTTGAACGACCGTTCTCTCGACCTTGCGATCATATCCCGACTTGATTGCCTGCAGTATCGGACCAGCTGCTTTGCAAGGTCATTTCTCTTTGTTCTTCCAAAGACTCTTTATCCAAAGCCGGTATCTTTGTCGTTTTCCAGACTTGGCCACACGAGTTTTGGTAGTCTTGAGTTGTACCTCGGTGGGTATGACGCGCCTCATCCCATATGCCAATGTGAATGGAGAAAATTCGGTGGATCTTTTGGGGGTTGTTCGATAAGACCATAAGACTCCCGGGAATTCTTCGATCCATTTTTCCTTCGCCTTCTCCAGTAGTTTCTTGAGGTTGTCCATAATAACTCGGTTGGTTGCTTACGCCGCCCATTGCTTTGAGCATAGTAAGGAGACGAGAAATTGTGGCGGATACTCGGGCCCTTGCAAAAGTCTTTGATTACTCTGAATCGAATCGCTTCCCATTGTCTGATATTATCGCGTCGGGATTAGAACTGCAGGCGATGTTCTCCCATATGAACCTTTTCACATCATGTCTGGTGACGTGTACCCGTGTGCCACTGCTTGACCCACTTGGTGAAATAATCGGTAGCGGCTAGCACGAATCTGACGCCTCCAGGAGCTTTGGGGAGCGGCCCGACGATGTCCAATCCACACATAGAGAATGGCCAGGGACTAAAAACTGGATGTAGTTCGTTGGCGGGCCTTTTCGGAATTGGAGCGTGTTCTTGGCATGGCACACATTTCTGTGCATATTCTTTAGCGTCTTTCTGCATGTACGGCCAGAAATACACACAGGTAAGTATCACGTGTGCGACTCGCGCCCTTCGAATTGCTGCCACAAATCCCCTCATGAGCCTCCGCAAGTATTATTTGTCCTTCCTCGGCTGATACGCATCGCAAAAATGGCTCCAAAGCGAGTTTGCGGTATAACGACCGCCACGATCATTGAGTATCTCCATGAATTCTTCCTCACCTTTGCAGCCGGTTTCTCATCTTCGGGAGTTCGCCAGGTTGTCAGTCTTGGATGTATGGTTGGCCTTGATCTGTAATGTTTTCAACATGACTACTCAATTATCTTTCCTTTGGATTGTCAACATCCATATTGCTGCCGATGTTCTCGGTATCCCCACGTGCTGATGTAGCTACCATCTCGCCCCACTAGCGTGTTCGAGAGCCGAACAAATTGGGCATCGGAGATGCTAGGTAACTCTTGAAATCTACTACAACAAAAGCGGGTGGAATCGGTTTATTGCGGAAGAAAGATATGCCAAAGCATCATGCATGCCATTTTTCCAACCGTGGTCTCTGCCCATAGAGAATGGTCGAACTCATTTGCTAGCTTTTTCATATGATCTAAATACGGGGCCATTCTCTCTTCCTTGGCTTTGTAGGTCCCAAACTGGTTGACCACTAGCATGGAATCGATGAAACGACTTCACGTTCTTCGCATCTAAGCGTTTGTGACTTTTAAACCGATTATGTGCAGCTTCATATTCAGCTTCATTGTTTGATGCTTGAAAACCCGGACCTTGTCGCTTTCTCGATCCTCGAACCTTTGGGAGTAAGGATGACGCATCCAACTCCAGCACCACCAACGTTTGATGACCCATCGATAAATCTGATCCATAATGATTACTGGTGTATCGATCTCCATTGCAGAGACTCGTCCCCGATCGATCGATGGCCCGGCTCGGTGGGTTTGAACAACTCCACTTCTTCGTCGACAACCATTTCTATATCGTCCACGGGAAAATCTGCTAGCGGTGCAGCCGTGCATGTCCTTTCTCTGCAGTTTTGGTTTCGTACTTGATCTCATACGCCCCCAGAAGATTTGACCATATGGCTAGTCGACTGGAATCATCAGCACGCTCCAGGATTCTCTTCAACGGGTATTCCGAGTATACTACGATCTGCCTTCCTTGGAAATAAGGCTTGAGGCGACGAGATGCATGGAAAAGTGCAAGTGCTATCTTCTCAATTTTCTTGTCCGTGTTTCAGCCCTTCGTCAGGATTTGCGACGAAGTATACGGGTTTCTCATGTGGATCCGTAACAAACAGCACTGCACTAATAGCGTTCTCCGTTGCAGCCAGATATACTCCGACCGGTTGTCCAGTTTTTGGACTCACCAAAACTGGGGGAGTTGACAAATACTGCTTGATCTCATCAAAGTCCCTTTCGCACTCATCCGTCCAACCAAAATTCAACTTTTTTTCAAAACATCAAAGAATGGCTTGAATCGATCCGACGATCGTGAGATGAAACAGTTTAAAGTCATGCTAATCGTCCCGCTAGCTTGGACCTCCTTCTTCGTTCTTTGGGATGGCATTTCTATGATGGCTCTCGATTTGTTCGGTTTGCCTCGATTCCTCTCGTGTGTCATCAAGTATCCAAGGAACTTTCCGATGATAGCCCAAATGAACATTTTGTTTGGATTGAGCTTAATACGATATTGCCTTAAGATATCGAACGTCTTTTCGAGATCGAGAAAATGCGATTATTTTTGCTTAGATTTCACTACCATATCATCGATGTATACTTCCATCGACTTCCCAATCGAGATCCTTGAACATATGGTCTACCAAGTGCTGGTATGTTGCCCCTGCGTTCTTAAGCCCGAACGGCATTATAGTATAGCAGTAAACTCCTCTGTCAGTCACGAATACAGTATGCTCTTGGTCGTCCTCGAACAAAGGTATTTGGTTATACCAGAAAAACCGTCCATGAATGACAGGTCTCCCATACCTGCGGTTGCATCCACCAAATCTCTTGCTCAGCGGCGTAGTAGGGATCACTTTCCGGACAAGCTTTATTCAAATCGGTAAAATCGTCTGGAACCACGAATTTTACCATTCTTCTTGAACAGTACGACATTTGACACCCGCTTGGATATTATGCAAGTCGAATAAATCCTGCTTCCAAAATGACTTTTCGACCTCTTGATAACTCCATCTTTTTTGCTTTGCGCCATATTTCTGATTTTCTGTCGAATAGGATGGAAATTCTCATCGATATTTAGCCTATGGCAGGCTATATTCGGATCTATACCTGGCATCTCAGCAAAACTCCATGCGAAAATGTCGGCGTTTGCCCTTAGCAATGTAATCAAACCATCACGTTCATGTTGAGCGGATCTGCCCCCTCGAACGTTGTTTTGTGCTCCTCATCTCCAATCACGGACCTCGATCGGTTTCTCCGTTGGGGGTTCGGTTGCGTCCTCTCCTCTATAAGATTACGGAGGGAGAGGATTACGTAGTACTATTTTACGTTCGACTCGCATGATCTGGTTTCCGCTAACCGACTTCTTGTACTCGTCCATTGCACTCTCGTGACACTTGTGGGCGGCCATCTCGGTCGCCTCTCACCTTCACGACTCCTTCTTGGGTAATAAACTTCAAGCATTGATGATTAGATGATGTGACTCCGCACCGATCTCATGCGGCCAATCTCGTCCTACAATCGCATTGTAGGGTGCTCGGCAATCCAACAACAAGAAAGTGCCCAAGACGGAATTGTCGGCCCTTTGTTATAGGTATCTTCACTTTTCCAATTGCCTTTGTAACTTCTCCGCTGAAACCGATAATTGGATTTTCATCCTCCTCGATCAAGTCGTGTGGAAGATTCATAGAGGTAAGCTCACAGCAATTGACACGCTCAGAACTTCTGTATCAACTAGAATCCGGTGTACACGAAACATGCCAATCAAGCGATTATAACGATAGCATCATTGTGGGAGCATATACACCTATCATGTACGCATCGAGAGGTCGATCTTTGTGCATCCAAGTTCCCGAGTTTACTGCTCCATTACTGCCGACAAAATCGATGTGATTTGTCAAGTACCATTCTTTCAACTGCTGAGCTTCCTCCTGGTTTCGTCTTATGATGCCCTTTGGTCATTGAATGGATCACAGCGTGGGCGACGTTAATCACATGTGCGTTAATCACGTTGGTTGTGCCAAACTGTCAGGACCTTTTCCAAAGTCCTTTTCACGTCTTGTTGCAGCTTCCCAGCGTCGATCATTCGGCGAATCTCGATCTGTAAGAGCGGCGTTCTCAGTTTTGTGACCATGGTCTTTATGGAACTTGCAGTATTTGCTCCTATCGCGTTTATCTCGTGTTTTTGCTGCCAAAGGACGTGGGGGGCTCAAATCTTTGTGTATTTTTTCGTACAGCTCTATGATACTTATGCTCAGCGGGGTCAGCTTCATATCGTGAAATTTCTGATACCCAGTTTCCATGCGTTCGCCTTGATTTTTCTGTCCAACATCCCCGCGATCATTATGCTGACCGTTCGAACGGTTCTTGGATTTTCCTCTCTTACCATCGTTTGGATGATTGGATGATTTGTGAACTTCTTCTCGAGCTTTAGAATCGTCCTCCACTCGGGCGTACTCTTCTACTCGATCATATAGTTCTTCCAAAGTTTTTGGTGGTCTTTTGACCAAAGAACCGTACACACCTCTCGATCATGTTGGTAAGCTTGTTTGTATGCCGCAATGACAACTTGGTCGTTGGCTCCATCCACGTCCGCTAACTCTTGCTTGAAACGCCTAGTGAACTGTCTGATGCTTTCCTCCTTCCGAATTCCTAAAGGAACAGTGAATGACATCCTTTCCGGTCACGTTTGTTGTACTTATAGTTACAGCAAAAGTCATCGATCAGCTTATGGTAAGTCCCGATCGACTGTGCAGGAAGTTGGTTGAACCACGTTATAGCTACTCCTGTCAGGGATTGCGGAAACATTTTACACATCAACTCGTCATTTGTCACGCCACAAGGACATGGCGGTCTCATAGTGTAAAGCGTCTTTGTCTGGATCATCAGTTTTCTCATCGAATTCCGGTAATTTTGGAACCAAAAAATTCATTGGCGGCCTAAACTCTCTGATATTCTGCTTGAAAGGAGCTCCTGCTGCTCGATGTAGCCTTTCCATCTTTTCTTCTCGGGATTGTTTTTTAATCATTACTTTCTCGATCATCTTGGCAAGACGAGCTTCTGTTATCGCGTCTAGGTCGTCATCGAGGAACTGCCTTCCCGCTCCCATAATCCCAGTCCTCTGGAATATGATTATCCGATCTCATTTTTTTCTTCGGCGCTTGAGTAGTCTCTCTCGCCATGCTCGCCTTGCTCCGAACGAGCATAGTAATCGTGCGAAAAGTCTCGCCTCGTCGTGTTGGTCTCGAGCTTCATTCTCGTCATTCCCGAGCCGTTTTGAATGAGACGTAGTTTTTGGTTGCGCTCTGTTGAGTTGCTGTGTCCGATTTCCCTGCTCGCCCGGGTCGTTTCGGTAATTCTCCGGTGACCAATAGATTCATGTCTCAGTCGATCAAGATTGATCACATCTCTGTTAGAGTCTGCGACTTGTGGTTCAATCCGATTTCCAGGCGTTGCCAAACAGATCGGACCCTACGATTATTCAAAACACCGAGACCCTAGGCGAGGTTGGGTTTCACGTTCTAATCTAAGTAGAGCATTCTCCTTCTCTAACTCGTCTAGCCCGATTCGGTAGTTGTTCTTCCTCTGTCTTGGGAGTCGCCAGGTGCGCCATCTCATGATTCTGTCGATTGCGATTCCTCTAGATGGGCTGCCGAACGCATACCCGTTGTTTCCACGAACATCCGGGTTTTCCCCATCAACGTCAATAACCGTTATCAATCGGACGTTGTTTTTCCTTTCTCCGATTCAGATCTCGGAGCTCATCCGCAACGATCTCGATCTCGTCCATGATCTAGTGATCTCATTGTGAGTATGATCTTGACCATCTCATTTCCGGTGGGTATAACTGTGTGCGAGATTGAACCTCAATTTCGTTCCTCTCGATTTCGCGTCTCTGCGCGGTTTGGGAATTCTTTGTTAGAATCGGACCTTCGTGCGGTCTGTCTAACTATTGCCATAACTCGATTTTGTAAAACTCGACAATCTTTTCTCGAAACCCTTAGTCGGCGCCACTTGTTTGTAGGTAAAATTCCTCCTACCCCAAACACGAAAATATGGATGATGATTTTGCCGATAATTGATTCATTCGTGGTGGATCTTCATTGAATTATGGAGAAAGGGGGGGGTACCTGCAAAAAACCCTCCGATGCTAAAGTCAGTAGTGGATTTTTCACAGGAGATTTTTGACTGGAAGATTGCTTACCTTTTTGGTTGTGAAACTCTCCATTTATATGTGCCAATTTCAGTTTATTTTCTGTGATTTTATAGCAGACATTGATTGCCATAACTGGCCCCTGCATGCCTCCCAGCAATAAGCGGCATTGGTGAATCGGGCATGCCGCATGTGATAACCGGCCGGCTTTGATGGCCGCATGGCTCTAGTGTAACCGACCCTTGCATAGTTCTTTGGAATGTTGTAGAAGCAAAGTTCACGGTGGGGCGCGAGGAATCAGATTAGGCAAGCGCTGAATGGGGCGGAATCATCCGAGGCTCACGGAATTATCTTCAAACGGGCTTCACGAAACGCAAATAAAAATAGAAAAAACATGAACCGCTGAGTAATTGACGATTAATCGGCAATTAATCGTCCCGTTAACGCTCGCTTGACTTTGGCCATTTCTGCAGTCGCCGGTGGATGTTGGTGACATGGCGCTCAGTGCTGACGTGGCACCTGCCACGTCACCTTTCCTGCTGACGTGGAAAATTCCACGGCATCGTTCTTGCTGACGTGGCACTTTGCGTGTCCGTTTCTTCGGCGTGGCGGTCGCCACGTCGCCGCTTTGGCGGCGTGTCGCCCGCCACGTCATCGCTGTGTCTTTGACGTGGCGTGTTAAGGACCGGTTCTGTGCTGACGTGGCACCTGCCATGTCATCGCCTGTGCTGACATGGCATCTGCCACGTCATTGTCTGTGCTGACGTGTCACCTGCCACGTCATCGCCCGGTTGTCTTTGTGGCACCTGTTTTGCTGACGTGGAACGTTTGTGTTGTGAAACTTTTTAGCCCATGGGCTTTACATGGGGTGTTTGTTAGGCCTAGTTATCCATTTTTGGGTAAACTAGGGAAGCACCTTAGGCCCAATGAACACTCCTTAGCCACTAGCAAGGGTTTTGGAGGCCTAAGTTAGCCCATTTATTTGTGAAGAATATTAGGGGTACAAACACCCCCCATGTTTGAGGTTGTCCTTAACTTCTTCTCGATAAAGCAAGTGACACAACAACAACCCATCCTTGAACCCTGTTAAGTATTACTTACTCACATTAACAACTTCCTCAAAAAATGTAAGTTTAATAAACTGAATGGATGCTACAAACAAAATTTATTGGATCCAGCAGCACATAACTCAAATTAAAATTCATACAAGATATAACGGAGCCCATAAAACGTTCTTATATGAATAAAAATTCACATTATAGAACTAGATACGAACCTTTAGTTATCAATTAACCTTTAGACCTTTAATAAACAAGATTAAGCAATACAATATATACTCTAGCTGCATAGAATGTACGGCAACATAATTTTATTATGAATAAAACACAAGAAGCAAACCTTAGGACTCAGGTGTTGATTGGTGGTCACTCCCATCTTCACTGTGAAGAAAATCATTTCATAACCTATTTTGCCAATAATCTCTGCATTCAAAATAGAGTAACTTCAAATACGAAAGGAAAGTACTATATCAATAGTAAATGACAGAACAAACATATCAAAGCTAGAATTATCATACTCCTGCTCTCAAATATCATTCGATGTTGAGGATAAAGTGCTTTAAGAACCTAACAAAGCAATTTTACATGGTAAGATATACCTCCCCCTTCTTCATATGCAAGAATTTCAAGCGAGATGATACTTGGAAGCCGTTTTAAGCTTACCTAGATGAGTTGGATGATATATTTTGGTATGGGCAACTGAATGTACCGAGAATGATCTGCACTACCAAAAAATAAGTATCAATCCAGGAAGATATACTCCAGTAGTACCAAAACTAATTCTATAGCAGTCCAAGCAAATGAAACGAAAATGAACAAGTTCTTTACAATATAAACAAGAACCGATCAATGAAAGACTACATCATATTCACTTATTCAATTCCCAATAACAATATGACAACCTCAAATTCCAACGGTAATCTTTGAACAAAGTAGAACCGAAATTGTGATAACCAAATGTATATTTCATTACCGTTTATTGGTGTTCCGATCTTGTTTTGCATTTGGATGTGAATTTCTCTCTCGACCCTTGATAAGCAGCCACAATAACCATCGTTGATAGCTGCAGAGAATTAGGATTTTTATCGAACATCTAATGTGCATTTCAAAAACTAATGTAGTTTTGAAGTGGTAAGTAGAGTATCGTTCACTCGGACTATTTTGAAGATTGGTTTAAGACTTAATAAACAAAATACTAGAAACAAAGAAAAGATTTTAACAAAGTTGAGAGATACTGGGACTTAGGATTCCACCAAACTTCACAATCAATTGGTTCATACAATGATTCGTAACAATTTTAGCTCTTTTCTAGACTCTATTTCTTTGCCGAAAGTAGATTTTTTTAAAGCATTAGATGTAAATCGTAAGCATAGTGCATCAAAAGTTCTTAGACTAAGCATACACTATCAAACAAAATCACAAATAATCAATGAAAATCATAAATCGATTAAAAATCAATGCAAAAAGTCATAAGAATCAATTATAGTTACCAAACAATTGTGAACTTGGCTTCCTCCGTCATCCCAGTGTTGGGGTTTAGCTCCTCATGCTCAAAATGCACCCAAAAGATAGAAACATGGCTCAAAAGGTGTTTTTATTGAAGATATATATGAAAAACACCGATTTGTAACGTTGTAATGGTGTTACAGACGTCACTGTTACAATAGAACCCTAGTAAGTGTTGCAGATTTGAACTTTAGTGTTACAACATGAAAGGGTCGCGGTTACACATGGCAGCTAAACGACCGCCATGCGAGTCCGTTCTTCGTGTTCTTGAGAACGACACTTCTGAAGTGTCAGTTCTTCGTCTTCTTCACCTGCTGCTGCAACTTTCTCTGCAGCGTGATTTCTTCGCCTCTGCTTCACCCCAAACTCTCCGACCTCCTTGCTCGACCTCCCAGAAGCCTATATATACACAACATGTGATCCCAATCCCGAGAAATCTTCTCTTTTCTTACCTCCAAAGTCTCGGCTTTTCTTTCTTCTTTTCCCGTGTTTCTGGCTGTTTCAATCTCTATAAATTTGGTAGATATCTTCTCCTCATCTTCACATAACTTCCAAACAAAACGCAAAATCCCTATAATCTTTCTTCCATCCACGAACTTTCCGAGAATAAATAAAAACTACCCGATAAACTCTTCTCTTCCTGTTTCACGAGAACCCGACTATCTCTGCCCATTTTGATCGGTTATAACAACCATACAAACCCCATCGTCCATGAGAAGTCCAACCCATCAAAATCTCTAGTTGAATCTCCACGAAAAAGCTTCATTATCCAGGTCCTAAATCTGTCCGTGAGTATCATTTTTTTCCCGCCAATTTGATTTTTTTGAAATAAAAATGATGACCTCCCCCTAACCTGTGCGGGTCTGCCAATAGTACTTGCCTTTGAAATGGATGCTCCTTAGTAATTTGGGTACCCCTTATCCATTTTCGGGTTCCCTTTAGCAATTCTTCGAGGTGTAATTATGACTTTCACGGGAGTCTCGCAGATACTTAGGGTGCCCGTAGTGCGTCTTCCGGGTGCCTTTAGTAATTTTCTCCCGGGACCACTTTTCGAGCCAATTTCTACGCAAGAAATTATTTCTCCAAAAACACCTACAAAGACATAAAATACCAAAATAAGCGCAAAATGGAGTACTAACATTACGAGAATTGAGACTAATATAGACACATAAATGCATCTATCGGTAAGATATACCTCCCCTTCTTCATATGCAAGAATTTCAAGCAGATGATACTTGGAAGCCGTTTAAGCTTACCTAGATGAGTTGGATGATATACTGGTATGGGCAATTGAATGTACCGAGAATGATCTGCACTACCAAAAAATAAGTATCAATCCAGGAAGATATACTCCAGTAGTACCAAAACTAATTCTATAGCAGTCCAAGCAAATGAAACGAAAATGAACAAGTTACTGCAATATAAACAAGAACTGATCAATGAAAGACTACATCATATTCACTTATTCAATTCCCAATAACAATATAGACAACCTCAAATTCCAACAGTAATCTTTGAACAAAGTAGAACTGAAATTGTGACAACCAAATGTATATTTCATTACCATTTATTGGTGTCCGATCTTATGTTTTGCATTTGGATGTGAATTTCTCTCTCGACCCTTGATAAGCAGCCACAATAACCATCGTTGATAGCTGCGAGAATTAGGCTTTTATCGAACATCTAATGTGCATTTCGCAAGTTGTTGATGGCAGCAACTTTGTTGTACTTGTTCTCTTTCTCACTACCTTCAAATGTGATCACAAGCATAACCCATCACTCCTGATCCCATCATAACTATGAAAAATACCTCAATCAAAACCATTCATCACCATACACATGGAAGTAAACCATCTTCTTGTTCATTTCATGGCTTTGAAAACCCCTAAGTTAAAACTTCAAACAACTTGAATCCGCAACAAATCCATCCTTCCTATTCATTTCATGACTCGGATCTCTTCTTTAATATCTCCGTTCAAAGATCTAATTCAATGGCGAAACATCAACTTTTATAACCTTGTTTTCAAGTACACTGTAACGTTGTCAAGCAAAAAGTCTCAACCTTGATCTGAAAACAACAAAATCAGAAAGAAAGAAAAAAGAGCCTAAACCAACGAGAAATTGATTTTTATTTAAGAAAAAACTGACCTTTTAACTTCAACAAGTCCAATACAATCTTCCGCACTCAAAGCTACAAAATCATCAAAAAGTAAATTAAAAAATAAAAATAAAAATAAACATCCAATAAAAACACTTCTTTAACCAAATCGATTTGGATCCAACAAAATCTAAATAATAGATAAAGGAAGAAACTCATCTTAGATAGTAGTTTTTATTCTCTTTTTCAAATCGGGAAGCATCAATAGATTTGATGATTTGTTACCGATTAACGAGAAGTTGCAGTCGCAGTTGTTGGAATCAACTGAAGAGTAGATCTGTGATTGAAGAATGATGAGTGAAGACTGAAGAGGTATCCGCAGTTTAGAGAGATAAAGATAAGATAAGAGAAACGGAAAGGGGAAGAGGAAGGGAGGTGAAGAAAACTAAGGGTCTAATATTAAGAGCTTAGGTTAAGAGCTATACCTCTAAATGATAAGTACTTAGGTTCTCCACTCTTCACTAACGGAGTTTAAGATTAAGAGCTTTGAGCCTTGGTAGACAAAATGAAAAGTAGGTTGTTAAGTTGGAAAAGGAAATACACTAACATTCTTTGGTAGGACAAGAATAGTGAAATTTGTCACTTCATCCTTGTGTGTCTACTTCGGATGAATTGTTTTAAAATTCTGTGAAAATTTGTAAAGCCATAACTAAACTTCAAAGAGATTTTTGGTGGGGAAAAATGAACATGGATTAAATGAAAATGGTAAAAAAGGTGTGTGCTTGAAAAACTGGAATTTTTTTTGTAAACCTATTGAAGAAGGGGGGTTAGGGCTTCAAAATATGAAAAAATTTAACCTCGCAATGCTAGCTAAAATGGGATGGAGACTCGAGAAAACCCAACTTCTCTTTGTGGCTCCATTCAGAAAGCAAAATACTTTCCTAATTGTGATATATTGCATGTAAAATCAAAGGCAAAACAAAAAGATAGTTGGATATGGAAAGGAGTCTTAACAGGAGTAAACCAGATAAAGAAAAATTGCTTTTGGAAGATTGGTAATGGAGAAAGTATTGATATTTGGGATGATTACTTTGGTTTCCAAATATCGACCCCCAATCAAACACAACACAACATCATCAAACTTCCTAAGGTAAGTCAACTAATAACGCCTAGTAAAACTTGGGACTTGGCCAAGTTGGCAATAACTGCTTTGACCGAGATCACCGTTAACAACATTTTGAAGATTCAAATACCAACCATAAGCATGAGATGAATCTCATTGGACCCTAAACAACAAAGGTATGTTCTCCATTAACTCTTTATACAATTCTACCAATTCTTCCGGGCAATATCAACAAGGATTGGAGCAAAATATGGAATATGAAGGTACCCCTTTCGGCTAACCGCATACTTCCCAATAGCATGAGAGTGGCAGCCATAATACCAAATATAAACACCACTTGTAATTTATGCAATAATGGAGATGAAACCCTCACTCACCTTTTTATCCAGTGTAACTTTGTCTCTCAAATATGCATGCATTTAAATTTTGACATACAATATGTGGTCAATGGGTCTGATACTTTCCATGAGTGGTTGAATGACATGTTTATTAATCAGGATAGAAATGGAGATGTGATGGAATGGTTAGCTTTCTGTAGCATCATTAATTGGCATGTCTGGAAAGCAAGGTGTGACCTTGTGTTCCAGAAAATCAAACCAAGTAGTGCTAAAACTGCCAAAAAGATAGTGAAATTTATTAATAGCCTTGTGAATGTTAATAGAGCTAACTATAACATAATGCAAACTCTTTAATATAATCCTATGAATGATGAAAATTTGATCGTAACAACTAGAGATCCCGATGAACATAAGAAATTCTTATCAGTCACAATAGATATTGCAATATCAATGCAAATGCTTTGAATTCTATTGCTACTTCGGTGTGGGTCTAACTTTAAATACCATGACAGAACCTCAACGAAGCATGGGGACCGGGCATGTTAAGCGTAGAACTAGAGAAGAGATAGAAATCAAGGCGTGAAGCCGCATTCCAATGGGAAACGCAATGGAGCGGACACAACATCCTTTTCCAAAGTGACTCCGAAGTTACTCTTACGTTGTTGAAAGGAATGTACATAAAAGCGAGAGAACAAAGATACAAGATTAGTGAAGATTTTACTATACAACCATTAAGCGCATAAACTTCAAAGTGAACGGCTTCATCTTGAAAAGTAGATTTGAAATAATTCAAGCAGCCCATATCTCAACCTACTCGATAAATTTGCTTGTTCATAAATATTGGAATGGGGAAAATCTAAGAATCCTCTTAAACAATCTATATTATCAATTCTGGTATAACAATGTAACCAATTCTCTTCCTGTTCTCGGGCAGGAAGAAGAGGTATTATTCAATATATGAGGATCTTCCTCCTTTTTGAAAAAAAGAAGAAGAAGAAAACTAAGGGTTTTGTAAAAATGACCGAATGGATAAGAGGGGTCATACGGGTTAGGGAAACTTTTTAGACTCGTATAAATTTAGTTTTGGAGACTCACCCAGTTGAGAAGAATGTGCGGGTCTCTTTGTACTAAAACGAACTCCGGCACTTGGCTTTATAATCAATCTTCCATCGGACAAAAATCCAAAAATATATTATAAATCGGGATATATTTTGATATATAAATTCAATATATATGAATTATAAGAATAATAAATGAATCCGATAATTGTCATCTAGTTTCGATTAGGTGAAGTGTTGAAGTCCAATGATGGTAGACCTAGGATTCTCGCAGAGATTTCGACTTAGGATAAGAGGTCATTAAGGATATATAATATGACGAAGGTTTATAAATTTTATCGTAAAAAGTGGTAATTGCAGAGTTTCGGTGAAGGTTCTGACTTATTTTGAAGCAGAATATGATAAGAACAGATATCTAATAATTAAGTACTCATGAAGTGTTCTAATCACCAATGTAATTTTAATCTAGGGTTCTCTGGGTTCACCGGGATAAATTTATTGATACATGTTAGCTTAGTACCACGAGTCAACATCAAATTTAATCTAGACGCCGATGCAATTTTACGACTTGGTGAACTATGTGACACTATTTTGTATAGGTTCATGGCCTTAGAAAACAATAGAGTAGATTTACATTCTTGGCTTCTTGGACAACTATAATGAATTCGTATAGAATTGAAGAAACTGGAAGTTCAATCCTTTTGACTTATGTCCAAAGAATATATGCTAATCGATTTAGTTCAAGCACTCGAGGTAGTTAAGCCTAGATACATATGTTGATTGATTTAGTTTAATACTTATTCCCGAAACAAATATGTAAAGTTAGGATTCGACATATTTTGCTTTAGTTCATCAATATCTACACATGAGTGTATCTTGAGGAAGTCGATGCTAACAATTTGCTTGATTAAAAAGAGAATTAGTTTATCAAGTTAGGGATTTCAATGCATTTAGGGAAATGTTTTAATCTTCTTTCTTTAGTCATTCATGTTTTAATCATTCGGCTCCCTATTCGTTCAAAATTTGTATCAATAGAACTTAAAAGTTTGGTTTCACCAATCTCACTTTATGTGGGATTTTGTAGCTACATATATAGTAGACACCATTACACACAAAAAAAGGAACCTTTGGGACGCTAATGTCTTTGTAGGCTTAAGAACCTATCAACCTTAGTAGTTTTCATATTATGGTGGATGAAAGCAACAAACGACACCAATGAACTGATGAGTTATTATAAGTGTCTACCAACATGTTAACTTGGAGGCTACTCATGGTGGGTTGAAGTATTCACCTTCATTTTACTTTATAGTTGTCATACTCTCATCGGCTGAAATATACTACCAACGACAACAACTTGACGGTTGGTATAAGTGTCTACCAATATTTCTTTTAGTGGTCAAGACGAGTGACAAAAATATATACCTTCGAGTACATTTTTTGGTTACCCAATCATGATGTCTAGAGGCCAATAACAACAAATATGATATTAGGTTGTTAAACTATTGTCACTAAAAATTCAACTACTTGCCGTTCTTTGGAAAACTGGTGGTTAAAGGTTTACGGCAACCAGAACATTTTTAGTTACAACAAATTGTTGCCGAAAGTTCCACTTATCTGCCGGTTGGTAAGAAAATAGTCGTTAAAGCCAAGTTTTCTTGTAGTGAGTCTCTGGCTGAAGGAGCCCATAACCAGGCCCATCTCCCGTAATAATATGCCTGAGGAATTGAAACAGACGGGAGTCGAACAAGTCTTGAGCTTCCTGTAAAAACTATGTCTTGGTAGTCCGAAGTGTGAAATACAACCGCGACACACTTGTGCAATTCCTAAATAAGAGCAATTCGCATTGAGGGTCTTCAAGCTTTTCAACTAGAGCTGGCAAACAAGCTGAAACCCGCGGATTTACCCGGACCGGACCGTAAAAACCCGTACCCGGCTTGGCTTGTTGTCTAAACAAGCCGGGTTAGGGTTGGAGAAATGTCGGCTTGTTGGAAAACGGGTTAACCCGGCCCGTCCCATAAACCCACGGGTTCAACCCGTATACCCGTGTGAATGATATATATTCGATATTACCCATTTTATAACCCTAAAAATCTAAAATTTTCAGCCGAGTCTTCTTTTTCTTAACTCCACGAGAGGCAGCCATCATCTCATTCTCATGACCACCAAAATCACCGGTTCTTTCTTCTTCTTCTTCTAATCTTCTTCTTATCCAATCCATACGAGAGTTAGGGTTTTAATTTCGTTGCCTTTGTTAAGTGAAATCAAGCGATGAAGGCGCGATTTTGGTTTAGTCTCGATGAATCAAGAAGGTGGATAAATCATAGAAAATGAAGTTTTGTGATAAAATTGGGGGTGGGTTTATATGATTCAAGGGTTTGAACTGTTTTGAATCACGAATTTAGGCTTTGATCGATTCATGAAGAGATTAGGGTTTCTGAGAATTACAGCTGTTGTTGTTGTTGTTAATGAAGTTAAGGTTTTTAATCTGGGGTTGAGACGGAACTGAAATTGCTCGAATTTGAAGATGGTACTGATTCAAAATAGAGAACGGTTCTGGTAGTTGTGATTGAAGAAGGGTTTGTCTTGAGTTCAGGTTAGTAGTGGCGGAAGTGAAGATTCTGTTTTCCGTGGTTGAGCTGTGGAAAGGGTTTCGATGTAATCTCTGATTTGGTTGAGCTTGAGATACTTGTAATGAAGCTATAAAATTAGTTGTGGTGGTTTGATTGAATGATGCTTACTGCTTATGAGGAAATTTGTTAGAGTTGTAAGGGTTCAACTGAATTGTTGCTAATTACATTGTTAGTTACTCATAGTTTTCAGTTAGTAGTTTATAACCCCATTTTCCGTCAAAGTATTGTATTAAACTTTGTTGATTGAGTGTGATTTTAGGTTGTTTTTTTTTTTAACATATGCGTTTATGTGATAAATTTTGTAGCTCCGATTTAAGGATCAGGAGGAAGACTTATACTTCTGTTGATGAACCTAAAATTATTAAGGTAAGTAATCTGAGCTGTTAATAATGGAGACATAGGTTTGTAACTATTGGTGGAAATCCGGTGGTGGTTTGAAGCTCTGTGACTTTGAATCATCCAAGAAGAAAATGGAGTTTCAGAAATTGAATAGGGATTAGAGATTGAAGATGGGTTTTGATTTTTGTGTTGAATGGATTTGAGTTTGATTTTTGTGTTAAAATTGAATGGATCTTTGTTTGATTTTTGTGTTGATAGAGATTGAAGATAACCAAAGCTTAAACAGGACCGGAAAATAGTTAAATTAAGTTTTAATTTTAAAATCAATTAAACAAGCCGGGTAACCCGTGAGCCCGCAAGCTTTACCCGTTACGGGCGCGGGTTGGAGAAATGACCACCCGTGAAGAATAACAACCCGCAAGCTTTGGCCCGTGTTAACCCGAACCCGTGTAACCCGTAACAAGCCAGCCCCGGCCCGCCCGTTTGCCAGCTCTATTTTCAACAGCATCTATAAGAGCCATAGTCTTACTAACTCTACTAACAACCAGATCTTTGTTATATTGAGCATCAAGGCTAAGTGGACCCCCCAAAAGTTTCACACCATTAGTCGGCCTACTAATATTAGGCGGAAAAACACATGCAACCGAAGCTCTAGGATCAGGGGAAGGCCAAAACACTTCGGTTTTCGCTACATTCAGATGTAGTCCCCTTTCCTCCCTTCATCCTGTATAATCTTCAAAGCCTTTGCCACCATCAATGTGTCACCTATCAAGGTGGCATCGTCAAGGTAACATGCTTGCAATTCAAGTGTGCATTGCACCTCAATTCTCTTGATCAACGGATGAAGTGTGAGAGCAAACAACAATGGTCCTAAGGGATCACCCTGCTGCACTCCTTGGGAGGAGGAAAGAACATGATCCATATAATATAACCGAGCAGGATAGGCGTAACAAAATTCTACCCAACAAGAAATCGATGGGCACATCTTACGTACCTCGGATATTATAGTCGTACGGTCAATGAGATTGAACTCATAAAGTTTGGTATAACTAAACTACAACACTTTAAGGGTTTATATCTGTTCATGATATGCCATTTTTTATACTAATTTATTTCACCAATCAATTCTCCAAAGCCACT
>JAJJWW010003846.1:0-66144 GCA_023531295.1 Papaver armeniacum | reverse complement strand
ATAAAATTACTAGGCTGCCCACCATTCCTGTAATCACCCGTAATCTTGACCTTGTTCATAATAATAATAATAATAAGAAGAAGAACGGGCCCTAGCTCACCGGTCATCCCGTTCCCCAAAGTTTAATGCGCTCCGGGGAGGTCCCGGGTTGGTCCCCAATGGCGTAATATGCGCAGGAATTAACATGGAAGGTAGTGTTTGTTTGCCCCCCTTGTGACACAATCTCGGCCCACTTCGTTTCGGCTCCCCTTGGCAAGGTTCCCCATGAGGCCCGTTGGTAGGCTAGCACAGCAACCTGTTCAATTAATGTAGTAGTATGTCGTTGGAGCTTAGCTTGTTAGGCTTCAACTAGTTAATGTAATAATCGTTATCTATTAAAAGTAGTTGTATAATAATAATAATAATAAGTTATGGAAATAATAATAATAATAATAATAATATTTAAATAAAGAAAAACATCAGGCGCGACCTTTTGGTTTGGTAGCCTAGCAACAAGTCAGGCTCCAACACACAAATTTTAGTATTTATCTTCAAATATAATAATGAAAATATATATTATATCTAGAGAATTTATTCTTATGACCACGGGAAATTATGGGTCTTACACTTTTTGGCCCAAGTTATTTAATAAATTTGCTAATTATTCTAGTGGCCTGGAATATTATAGGAAGCAGGATTAACAAAAAGCTTTTCAAATATATAAAATTTGGTCAGAATTCTTACATATGATTTGTGAGACATGTTATGTTTAAGTTGGCATGAGCGATTATACCTAAAAGGATATAGTTTATCATTTGATAACATCATGAAACATCTTTATCCAAATGGCCCTCCTTCTTTTTAAGGGTTATTTCAATAAAAATGAGTTAATTCTTTTTAAAATTGAGTTTTAATCCAAAGGCCATTTGAGTAAGAGAGAGTGAGGGAGGGCCAAACACTTAATTCCCACTTATATCTATCTCATTAATTTTATTGGATAAAGTTGGAAGCCTAACAAGCTAAGCTCCAACAACATACTACTACATTAATTGAACGAGGTTGTTGCATGTGCTAACCTACCAAATGAGCCTCATGGGTAACCTAGCCAAGGGGCCGAGGCATGGGGGCTTGGATTGTGTCTGGGGAGCAAACTAACACTACCTTCCATGTTAATTCACTGCAATATTACGCCATTGGGGGCTTGAACCGGGTGATAGAATGTAGTTGTTTGGATTTTTTACGTTAACTAGAGAATGAATGTATGGATTGTTGAAAAAAATTGATTCTTAAATTATGGTGGGGTTTTGTATGCAGATGGGTTTTAGCAATGTTGGATGAGTTTGGATTTGGCTATACTGATTGTTGAATTAATATTCTGTCATGCTAGGATTAGTAGTAATAGTACTAGGCTTGCACATAGATTTTTTTTTTTGGAATTGGGCCTGATGTGGTTTTGAAAGTTGTTGTAAAGTGGTAAGAAAGGTTGTCGTTCACTCAGACTTGTAAAGATTTGGTTTCAGAAAATACTAAAAACAAAGTAAATATATACACAAGTTTTGTCTAAATATCGAGAAGGACTTGATTCCACCATAAAATTCATTCATGCGATTCATATATTTATTCTAGACAATTATAGCTCAAATAATAATAAAATATTGACTCTATGTTTTGCCAAGGTAGATTTTTGAAAAGCAACGATTTCTAAGACTGTTGAACAACGATGTTTTATTGAATAAATTATAATCCATAGCTCCTCATATCAAAAACACGCACAAAATAATAATCCATAGCTCAAAAAGGTGTTTTATTGAAGAAATTATATAAAACAGTTTGTATAGCTGTAATGGTATTCTGAGGACGTCCTTTATTCAGATTTCTAAGACTATTGAACAACGATACTTGTTTGTCTCTCACGTTGTTTTACGGGAGGCCGCTCCTGTTGGTTCAACGTTCTTGATGTTCTTTAGTTTTGCGGCCAGAACTTTCTCTGAAACTCCTTCTGTTGATCTGTAGCTCCTCCAAACCCTCTGCTCGGCCCCCCAAAACTATCCCCAAGTCTCGACAGACCACACTAGAACTTCCTAGCCCTCTTATATACAACTCAGGGTCTCGATATAACTCGATATCTTTGGTTTATTTTTCTTCGCTACCAAGGTACGATAATAACTCCCTGCAAGTTTTCTTCAACCCAAACTTCTCTGTTTTCACGCCTGTTTCCAATGCAGGTCGTTAAAAATTCTTTCTAAATATAGGGTCATATCCCAGATGAACTAAAACTCCTCAAAATCATGCGATCTTCCAAATATATGAATCCCAAAAGTCCGAAAATATTTCTCTTCCCTGTTTCAAGAATAATTGAGATAAACTTCTCCTTTTTACGTATCCAACTTCCTTACCGCTCCTATGTCGATAAAAACAGGATTAATCCAAACCCAAATCATCTCTCTCGTAGTCTTAACAGGCCCATCCAGACAAAAATAGGTGATTAAATCTCGCTGCAACTCTTCTAAAAGTCCAACGAGAAACCCAGAGCTTCCTTCCTGTTCTTTCCAAACCCATTTCTTCTAGCCAACCATACCAGTCTTGTTTTCTCAATTCAAGTCCAATCCAGCCAATTCAAGTGATTTAATCTCCTCGAGAACTCGTCCGAAATCGGAACCCTAATCTGTAAGTGAAGAACATACCTTCCCGCCAAAATCGTTCTTTTGAAATGAAAGAGATGGAGTGCCCCTAGTAATTCGGGGGGTGCGGATAGTAGTGAGTGTAAATAGCAATTAGGTACCCCTTATCGGTGGAGTACCCCTTAGTAATTGAGATGCCCTTATCCAAACCGAGAGTCCGATAGTAATTTTCTCCCACGAGCGCAAATACCACTTTTAGAGCTAATTTTCCCGCAAAGCTTATTTCTCAAAACACCTACAAAGACATAAAATACCAAAATAAGCGCAAAATCGAGCACTAACAATATATACAATTGAGATTAAATCATACACAAAAATGTGTCTATCAAATACCCCCAAACTTATTATTTGCTCGTCCTCGAGAAAATCAAATCTGGAAAATAAAATCCTAACTCACTGTCGCAGGCATCGTCGATTGCATTTAGCGTATGCAATAAGCCTTTAAACCCCTAGGTGGCCCTAGTGGCCGAGTTGTAGTCTCGGGAGGTTTACCGAGATATACCCACAAAACCTTTACACCTGACCCTAGCTATCTCGCGGGAACCTTGGAAGGCACTAAAGAATCTCCTTTGGTTGGGTATACTTTTATTGACTACGGGAGGAAGTACCCCGATGCGAAATTCCAATTGTTGTACACAGTTTGCACTCAAGCATACTAAAATTCATATATAAGTCACGAGCTCTACTCGAGATAGTGCACTATGGACATCAATACCGGAGTCAAAACTAATCACATGGATAGATCAAGAAGATGGATATAGAGAAAAACATAGATGGTTTTGATGTTTACTAAGTGATCGATGTTCCCATATCTCATCAAGGCCTCACCAAAATGAACCTATCCTAATGGATGAGATACTAGTCTGAATAATATCAACACACTTTGGCATATACAAGGGAACCAAAGTGGTCGATAAACCTAACTCTAGGTCAACACAACTGGCATATACAAGGGTTCCAGTGGTCGACTTTATTAAATTTATTCCGGTTGGTCAAATGGTCTGGTCTCACTTTTTTCACTTTTTTCACTTTTTTCACTTTTTTTTTTTTATCTCAATCACTCTAATTCACCCTAGCATCGGTAACAACTTGATTCGTGGGCCCCACCTAATCACTTAGAGAAACATAGTTTAAAAAGGAGAAGTTGGGTACGTAAAAAGGAGAAGTTTATCTCAATTATTCTTGAAACAGGGAAGAGAAATATTCTCGGACTTTTGGGATTCATATATTTGGAAGATCGCATGATTTTGAGGAGTTTTAGTTCATCCGGGATATGACCCTATATTTAGAAAGAATTTTTAACGACCAGCCCGATTGGAAGCAGTAGCGTGAAATGTGCGTGAAACGTAGAAGTTTGGGTTGGAAGAAAACTTGCAGGAGTTATTATCGACCTTGGTAGCGAAGAAAATAAACCAAAGATATCGAGTTATATCAAGACCCTGAGTTGTATATAAGAGGGCTAGGAAGTTCTAGTGTGGTCCAGCTCGAGACTTGGGGATAGTTTTGGGGGCGAAAGGGAGGGTTTGGAGGAGCTACGGAGATCAACGAAGGAGTTTCTGTAGAGAAAGTCTCTCTCCGGGCAAAACTCAAGAACATCAAGAACGTTGAACCAGGCAGTTCGCGAAGGTCTCGGAAACAATGACAGAGACAAACAAGTATCGTTGTTCAACGATCTTAGAAATCAGAATGATGACGTCTAGAACACCATTCTGTACAAATCTCTGTTTTATATAATTTCTTCAATAAAACACCTTTTTGAGCTATGGATTATTATTTTGTGCGTGATTTTGATATGAGGAGCTAACCCCTTTGGGACGACGGAGGAAGCCATATTTCATGCATGTGGTAATTATATTTAATTCTTTCATGACTTTTTGCATGGATTGTTAATTGTTTTATGGTTTTTATTGAATGGTTGTGATTTCAATTGATGGGTTATACTTAGGTTAAGTCTTTGATATCCCATGCTTTAGATATACAATCGTTGCTTTTCAAAAATCTACCTTGGCAAAACATAGAGTCAATATTTTATTATTATTTGAGCTATAATTGTCTAGAATAAATATATGAATCGCATGAATGAATTTTATGGTGGAATCCGAAGTCCCAGTTCTCTCGAATTTTTGTGACAAAACTTGTGTATATATTTACTTTGTTTTTAGTATTTTCTGAAACCAAATCTTTACAAGTCCGAGTGAACGACAACCTTTCTTACCACTTTACAACAACTTTCAAAACCACATCAATTTTTGCGCGCAAACGCGGACTTGTATTTAGATTTGTTTTAGGTTTCTTTTTCTTTTTATTATTTTTTGTTCTTTTTCGCCTTTGGTATTTTTCGATTCTTTTCAGATTTGGAGCGAAGCTACAAGGAAATAAAAAGTGCTATAAAAGGAAAGCATCGCCAAAGAAGGAAAGAAAAGAGGAATTCAAAAGGAGTGAAGAAGAAGATTTTTGTATATAGCTATTTTGTTTTATTGTTAGAAACTGTAAATAGGGTTGTATTTTTGTAATTTTCTTTTTATTTTTGGACACTTTTTGGGACTTGGACATTATTTTTAAAAACCCTAAGGAAGGGTTAAAAATTAAATAAAACTTTGCAGGGAAGGGGACGACAAGTTCACGATACTGTCTCGGCCCCACGGGTTCGTACATGACATAGGAGTCGGTGGCACGAGTCGACTTCAACGGTTCATCGCCCGTCTGCACGGGAGGTAAGACTCTATCCACCCACGAATCCCACAGCGGTGGGTTTTATTCGTGTGACAACTCACACCCTTGCAAATAGAATGTCGAACTGGTATTACAATAGCCAATACAACGAATATCCGACTGAGTTTCAAAATGGACGTTACTACTTTGACCATAGTGTGAATAGTGGTTGGGAACATCATCCTTTTCAAGGTTATGGCTCATACCATGATGAGCCCAATTACTATCCACATGCCAACTGGTCGTACGAGCAAAATTCCTCTCTACTAGAGTCAACACGTAAGTTAGGCGAGGCGACAAGTAAGTTAGCAGAAATGAATAACTTAGTTATGGACGAAAGCAATGCAACGTGTGAACCTTATTTCCTAGATCAAATCAGGAAGTCATGTGAATCGACTCAGAAAATGCTGTAAGAGGCCCAAGAAAGAAATGCTCAAGATAGTTTTAATTTCCAATATAGTGTTTCCAATAGTACCTTTGAAAATGAGGATAGTTATTTGCATAATCAAGATGACGAGGTTAGAATTGGTAACACTACTTTAGATGAGGTTCAACCATTTTCATGTTATTATAACGATGATTATGATGAGGATAGTGTTGATGAAGAATCTGAAATATTTAGGTATAGTGATCAGGAATTTGCTACTCCAATTGAGATTTACAATGATAATATTATTTCTAGTTCAATTCCAAATAATTTTAATAATTATTCACCTATTCAAAAGGACGAGGATTTGACTAGAGATACCACCGTTTTAGACGATGTAGTATCCCCTTATGATTACGAAGCCGATGATAGTTTTGAGGAACGAGTTTCTTATGAGAATATTGTTTTAGAGTGTAGCGATTTAGAAACAACAGACTTAGAAAAAGAAAATGAACTCGTAGAGATGAGTGAGGATGAACCTGACTTAGAAGAATCAGTTGACCATTTTCAGAATCGGATGACCTTGAAATTAGGGAAGTTGTGACTAGTCTTTCTAGAGACACTGAAAACTCTAAGTTTGGGGGTGATTATCATTCTCCATGTGCTTTAACTCTTAGAAAGGTTCCTCACTTGGTACTTGACATATGTGCCTCAACCATTTTAAAAGATTATCTTCATACATGTTTTCCTGAACCTAGTGATGTCCATAGGGAAGTTCAGTTGTTAGAAACCCATCCTCTGGTTGATGTGGTTTATTCAGGTTATGATACCCATATTGATTTTGTTTTCCCACCAAATATTTTTCAACCAATTGTGGGAACGTATATGTTTCAGATGTGTCAATTATTGAGTTTTGAGACTAAACCTAAGTACTTTAGGAGAATAGAAATGACACATTTGCTTAAGATTGACCGCCAGTTTCATCGTAGTCAATTGTGTGAGTCAAAACTGATTGACTTTAAGGATCCACAATTATTCAGGTTATTATTATGTGCTTCTAAGTTCTTATTTGAGTTTTTACAGACTTTACAACCTGAACCGGATCTTAGCTTTGAGGAATTCCAGCACATGAAAATATTTTATCTCGACCCATTTATAGAGCCTGAACCTGAACCACAGCTAGATGTAGTTGTCTTAAACAGGAAACTAGACAAGGGTGTGCATTATTTGTTAATTTTCTTGGCATGTTGCAGATTTCTTTTACTTGTGATAGCTCTATTTGGTTTTGATGACCCGCAGATATTTCGGCTATTACTTTATGATTTTATGAGGTGACTAATCCTTTCTTAGTCTGGCTGAAGACGTTAAACTTAGCACTTCTTGGGAGGTAACCCAACATTCATGCGACACGGTAATATCTTTCCTTAACTCTTTTACTTCAAATGGTAACAGTTTCTCCTTGTTCATGCTTTTAATTTTATCTTTAGAACATTGAGGACAATGTTAGATTTAAGTTTGGGGGTATATGAGAAACATTTTTGTTGCATTGTTAAACTCCAGAGCCTAGAAATTTATGCTTATTAAGGATGGCACTAACCAATCTAAGTGGATGGAAGCATTTTGGTTGTAGGAGTTGAGGAACCAATACGATTAGATGGCAACATCTAAAGAGTCTATTCATAAAAGCACGAGCTCGGAGTGTTAGAAATAACATGATAGTTTCACCAATCTCGTTGAGTCCTTTTCACTTGTTTTTATTTTTATTTTGTTTTTAAACTATGTTTCTCTAAGTGATTAGGTGGGGCCCACGAATCAAGTTGTTACCGATGCTAGGGTGAATTAGAGTGATTGAGATAAAAACAAAGTAAATATATACACAAGTTTTGTCACAAATATCGAGAGAACTGGGACTTCGGATTCCACCATAAAATTCATTCATGCGATTCATATATTTATTCTAGACAATTATAGCTCAAATAATAATAAAATATTGACTCTATGTTTTGCCAAGGTAGATTTTGAAAAGCAACGACTGTATATCTAAAGCATGGGATATCAAAAGACTTAACCTAAGTATAACCCATCAATTGAAATCACAACCATTCAATAAAAACCATAAAACAATTAACAATCCATGCAAAAAGTCATGAAAGAATTAAATATAATTACCACACGCATGAAATATGGCTTCTTCCGTCGTCCCAGTGTTGGGGTTTAGCTCCTCATATCAAAAACACGCACAAAATAATAATCCATAGCTCAAAAAAGGTGTTTTATTGAAGAAATTATATAAAATGAGAGATTTGTAACGTTTGTAATGGTGTTACGACGTCATCGTTCTGATTTCTAAGACTGTTGAACAACGATACTTGTTTGTCTATGTCATTGTTTCTGAGACTGCTTCTGCGACTGCTCCTGTTGGTTCAACGTTCTTGATGTTCTTGAGTTTTGCAGCAGCAGAGAACTTTCTCTGAAACTCCTTCTGTTGATCTCTGTAGCTCCTCCAAACCCTCTGCTCGGCCCCCCAAAACTATCCCCAAGTCTAGACAGACCACACTAGAACTTCCTAGCCCTCTTATATACAACTCAGGGTCTCGATATAACTCGATATCTTTGGTTTATTTTTCTTCGCTACCAAGGTACGATAATAACTCCCTGCAAGTTTTCTTCCAACCCAAACTTCTCTGTTTCACGCGCCTTGTTTCCAATGCTGGGTCATTAAAAATTCTTTCTAAATATAGGGTCATATCCCCGGATGAACTAAAACTCCTCAAAATCATGTGATCTTCCAAATATATGAATCCCAAAAGTCCGAGAATATTTCTCTTCCTGTTTCAAGAATAATTGAGATAAACTTCTCCTTTTACGTATCCAACTTCCCTTACCGCTCCCGTGTCGATAAAACAAGTTAATCCAACCCAAATCATCTCTCTCGTAGTCTTAACTGCCCATCCCGACAAAAATAGGTGATTAAATCTCGCTGCAACTCTTCTAAAAGTCCAAACGAGAAACCCGAGAGCTTCCTTCCTGTTCTACTCCAAACCAGCTATTCTAGCCAACCATACCATCTTGTTTTCTCAATTCAAGTCCAATACAGCCAATTCAAGTGATTTGATCTCCTCGAACTCGTCCGAAATCGGAACCCTAATATGTAAGTGAAGAACATACCTTCCCGCCAAAATCGTTCTTTTGAAATGAAAGAGATGGAGTGCCCCTAGTAATTCGGGGGGGTGCAGATAGTAGTGAGGTGTAAATAGCAATTAGGGTACCCTTATCGGTGGAGTACCCCTTAGTAATTGAGATGCCCTTATCCATAGCGAGAGTCCGAATAGTAATTTTCTCCCACGAGCGCAAATACCACTTTTCGAGCCAAATTCGCCGCAAAAGCTTATTTCTCCAAAAACACCTACAAAGACATAAAATACCAAAATAAGCGCAAAATCGAGCACTAACAATATATACAATTAAGATTAAATCATACACAAAAATGTGTCTATCAGGGCCTAAAATAGTCTTTGAATTAATCTTACTCCAACAACATTTTATAAACTGGATTAATACCCACCATCTTAAACAAACATTTTATATACCCTATTGATTCATTAATTCGGTCATTCCTACCCATCTCTACTTAACAATCATTGGAAATTTTGAATCATTCACCAAGAACATTGCTTGTTTGTACATTTCTCGTATTCAATCCATTACTTGTTGAAATCAAAAGAGCAAGAAAACCGACACTTTATGTTCAAAGTTCAAACCCTTCAAACATGCATACATCCATCACAAGTTTAATACCGCCGAAAATTCAAACAACCGGAAGAACACAACTAGTTTAATTACATCTAAAGAAGGACAAAGCAAACGAATACGACTTCTAAACACCCGACAAAGCTACCGAGTTGCATTACAACTTTCTTTTTACAATCAAAATTCAAAGATGCGCATTACTAATCTACCCGACATAAAAAGTTTACTGTATTCAATCCATTACTATCGAAATCAAAAGAGCAAGAAAAAACCGACAAACTTCAAACCCTTCGGACCTATATCCATCACAAGTTTAATACTACCGAAAATTCAAACAACTAGAAGAACACAACTAGTTTAATTACATCTAATTAAAGAAGGACAAAGCAAACGAATACCACTTCTAAACACCCGACAGATACCAGTGCCATTACAACTTTTTTTTTTTACAACCAAAATTCAAAGCTGCAACATTACTAATCTACTCGACATAAAAAGGTTAATCCTAACCACCGCAACTCTCCTACCGCTATATTTACAATGCACCTGCTGCAAACTCAACCCCAAAAACACCTTATATTATAATATCTTCATCAACACCATCTATCAAACAAAAAAAAAAAAAAAAACCCATTCTCCATACACTTCTTCAGCAACATAAAGTACCATCAATATCCCCACAAGTTTTCACGAAGATGCACAAGAGAAATAGTAACCAAATTCACATTACTCTAGTTCTAAGGGATTTGACAAGTACCTATAAGGCAATCACCAAGATTCGCCGTCACTTCTTGCTTTCCAGTAGTTTAACTCATCCTCTTCATAGTAGGCACCCGGTACCATCATCATCGTCAAGATGTGTAGGGACCCCGGAGATCATCATCATCTGTTTCTTCTTCCTCATCTTCTTCTTCACTGCAAACCACCATCTCACCCGGAAAACACAGGCTCTCCATTGAGGTCTAACCCAGAATCTCCTCTCCGCCGAATCCACGTTCGGGGTTCGACATGGTTCGAGCAAACTTATGAGGGTTTTTCTTATTTTCGGCGAGATAGATCTTGTACATCACATCTTCAAACTCTTGCCTCTTCCTCTTCTTCCTCTCAGCTTCTTTTGCTCTCTCATTTCTCTTCATCGAATCATCACTGCTCTCCTCATCTTCTACTCCTTCATAGTTCTTTTCTTCATCTTCACTATCACTTTCAGTCGCACTACGAGTTTTTCCCCATGAACACTTCCACTCTCCTCGTCGTTGAAGCTTCTCCTGCGTCGCGTGCATCTATGGCATCTAAATTTCTCATCCACAACTGAAATTCCTCATCATTTTCAACCCTTAATCTTTGAAATTCTTCTCTCTCTTCTTGTTCTTTCTTCTTGGTGATCTCCAGATTCATAAAAGCGATCAAAATTTCCATCTCTAAGCTTGTGAAAGCCTCAATCGCACTCTTTGCATGTCGTATGGCAGGGGAATCGGCCATTTCACTATTCCTTAACCGCATCTCTTTCTCTTTCTCTTTCTCTGATTTCTATTTTTGGTTTAATAATCTATTTATCTCTCTATTATCTTTATAATGATGGTGGTAGTTTAGCCATAAATGGTCGTTTATGGCATTTGGTTAAAAGTCTTGTGGCTTGGCTATTCACGCCACTTCAATGCCATGCGCAATACCATCATTAATCTACTAAACCCTATTTTCAAAGTCTAATGTCAGATTATCAAAGAGTATCTTCAACCCTTTAGATACGTACCATCATTACTCTACTAAACCCTATTTTTAGCCATTGTTGGTAAACATAATGATGGTGTTAGGTAGTTTTCTGGTCTTTAATATGGAAATTTTGCATATAACATTATTAGAGTTTAAGCATTTAAAGCACTAAAATGTTGAGTAGTTCAACCAGTCTAGTATTTTCAAAACACTAATCATAAACATCTAAATATGGGCAGCTTGTTGGATTGGTACGTTATCTAAATCCTTCGAGGTCAAGCGTTCGATTATGGGCGAAAGATTTTTATTAATTTTTTAAAAATGAACTTTTTCGCCACGCTATAAAACCAGCGTGTCTATAGAACGCACACTATGGACACACATATACTAGCGTGTCCAAAGAAGAACTTTTTGGCCACACTTTCAACTTGGCGTGTTTATTTAAATGTTGAGTAGTTCAACCAGTCTAGTATTTTCAAAACACTAATCCTAAACATCTAAAGATGGGCAGCTTGGTGGATTGATACGTTATCTAAATCCTTCGAGGTCATGTGTTAGAATATGGGCTAAAGATTTTTATTAATTTTTTAAAAACGAACTTTTTAGCCACGTATAAAACCGTCGTGTCTATAGAACACACACTATGGACACACATATACTAGTGTGTCCAAAGAAGAAATTTTTGGCCACACTTTCAATGTGACGTGTTTATATGTCCTACACAATGGACACGCATATCTTTGGCGTGTCTATAAATCGTACACTATGGACACGCTGGTATAGGCGTGTCTAAAGAAGAACTTTTTGGCCACTCTTTGAATTTGGTGTGTCAATCAATCGTACACTAGGGACACGCACTTTAAATAGCGTGACTAACCTTTTGGACACGCCACAACTACCTAATGTGGGCATAAACTGGTCTATAAACACGCCAATACTTAATGTGGCCATAGACTGTCTATAAACACGCCCAATACCTATTGTGGCCATAGACTGGTCTATAAACACGCCAATCAAAATTTGAAGTTAACGTGACTAAACGGGTTGAAATTTTGACACGCTAGTAGCCATGGCGTGGCTGAAAGCACTTATATAAACACGCCCATTGAACATGGCGTGTCTATAGGGTAGAAGTATACCCTATAGACACGCCAAAACCAAAAAGGCGTGACAGGGAAATTTATATTTGGCGTGGCTAAAGGCCATTTATGTACTAGTGTGAATCACAAATACATCCACACACAGATCATGGAATAAACATCAATTGAACCGAAATTTTGTTAAGCAAAAGCAAGAAATATATATGAAATAAACTCAGGCTTTTCTTAAATAGGAAAAAAATTAACTAACAAGATTGTTACCTCAAATTTCACATCCACTTCTCCAATATGATTGCATCTTCGTCCAGGGAGAATCGATATCGAAATATCATCATGTTATCATCCTTATGCAAAGAAAAAAGAATAACAACAACTAATCCTAAGCCAACGGTTGCAAGCAAAAGTTGAAAATCGATCCACAAGGTACTAATGTACCTTGACAATCCCTATGGATTTCCTTAGATTTTTGAAAGTTGCTCTATCTAAGGGTTTAGTGAGAATATCAGCTAGTTGACGCTCGAATGGAACATACTCTAATTTGATAACACCATTCTCATATAATTCTCGATAAAGTGATATCTAATATCTATGTGTTTAGTACGGGAATGTTCAACAGATTCTCGATCAAGCGAATAGCACTTGAGTTATCACAAAGGATGTTCATAGTTGAAATATTTATTGCATAGTCAATGAGCATCTGTTTCATCCATAGTAGTTGGGTACATCATATACCAAAGAATAATGTATTATGCTTCACAGTTGATAAAGACCGTGAGTTCTGCTTTCTTCTTTGTGCCAAGCAACAAGATTTTGACCAACATAGGGCAACCACCCGAGGTGCTTTTCCGATCTTTTACACACTTGCCCAATCAAAGCATCTCAATAGGTAACAAGACCTGTTTGTATCCATAAAGTATGATAAGCCATAATCTAGGGTACCATTAACGTATCTTATGATTCGTTTTACAGCTTTAAGATGTGACTCTTTAGGATCTGCTTGAAATCTGGCATAACATCCCACACTGAGAGCAATGTCTGGTCTTGTTGCAATTAAGTATAACAAGCTTCCTATTATGGATCTGTATAGTTTTTGATCAACAGATTTTTCTCCTGTATTGGATTGGAGTTTCCTAGTAGTTGGCATTGGAGTTGCCATAGGTGTTGAATCTTTTAATTCGAATTTTTCAACTAAGTTCCTTGCATATTTTTCTTGAGAAAGAAGAATATTGTGTTTTTGTTGTTGTATTTGCAAACCAAGAAAGTATGACAATTCTCCGACATTACTCATTTCGAATTCTCCACTCATAAGATTTAGGAATTCATCTGTTAAAGATTTTGAGGTGGATCCATATATGATGTCATCTGCATATATTTGTGCTATAAGAACATTTTTACCACTCCACTTGGTGAAAAGTGTTTTATCAGCACCACCTCTAGAGAATCCCTTTTGAAGTAGAAAGGATGTCAACTTGTGATACCAAGCTCTTGGAGCTTGTTTTAGACCATACAAGGCCTTTTTAAGTTTAAAGACATAGTCTGGGAACAATGAATTTTCAAATCCTTTTGGTTGATCTACAAAAACTTCTTCTTTTAGATCCCCATTTAAAAAAGCAAACTTGATATCCATTTGAAACAGTTTTATCTTAAGATAGCGAGTGCATAAGCAAGTAAAAGTCTAATTGATTCTAAACGAGCAACAGGAGCAAAAGTTTCATCAAAATCAATACCTTCAATTTGAGAATATCCTTGAGCAACAATCCTGGCTTTGTTTCTGACAATTGTTCCAAATTCGTCTGATTTGTTCTTGTAGATGCACTTAGTTCCAACAATGTTTACTCCTGCTGGTTTTGGAACAAGTTTCCACACTTCTTGCCTTTTAAACTGATTGAGTTCCTCATGCATAGAGTTTACCCAAGCTGGTTCACTGAGTGCTTCCTCAATATTTGTTGGTTCTATTGAAGATAAAAAAACATGAATAATGACAGACATTCTGAAGTTCTCTTCGAGTCATAACTCTGGCATTGGCATCTCCAATAATATCTTCAGTAGATTGTCTTTGATGTACCCATTTGGCAGTTTTTTGGACGATACTTTCAGTATCATTGGGTTGTTTAACAATACTTTCATTATCATCTTTATCATCAATGTCACTAATTAGAGGAACCACAGTTGGTTCTTCTTCAGTCTGTTTTTCTTTAACAACAGTTTCAGAGGGAGGAAGCTTTGCTGCAGTGTGGTTGTCTTGACTAAAGTCATTAATGTCATCAATAACCACGTTAATTGATTCCATCATAACTTTGGTTCTGAGATTGTATACTCGGAAGGCACGACTATCAGAGGCATAGCCAAGAAAGATTCCTTCATCACTTTTGGAATCGAATTTTCCTCTATGTTCCCTATCTTTGAGAATATATCATTTGCTTCCGAAAACCCTTAAATAACTCAGATTGGGTTTTCTTCCATACCATAATTCATATGGGGTATTTAGAGTTTTGGATCTTAAATAAACTCTGTTTATTAGATAACAGGCTGTAAAAACAGCTTCCCCTCAGAAGTTTAATGGTAGGTTTTTATTGTGAAGCATTACTCTTGCCATTTCTTGAATATTTCTATTCTTTATCTCAGCTACACCATTGGCTTGAGGTGTAATAGAGTAGAGAATTGATGGGAAATCCCTAGATTATTACAAAAGATTCATATACTTTCTTATCCTTGAATTATGTACCACGATCGCTTCTTATCTTCTTAAGTTTGCGACCTTGTTCATTTTGTATTCTGTTCACGATAATCTTGAATTCATCAAGAGTGTCATTCTTGTGCTTCAGAAAAGCAACCCATGTAAAACGTGTATAGTCATCTACCATCACTAAAGCATACTTATTTCCTCCAACGGATGCTTGTTGTATTGGACCAAAAAGATCCATATGAATAAGATCGAGAGGAGCACGAGTGGCTATGTCTCGAGATAGTTTGTGTGGAATTTTTCCTTTCTTACCCTTTTGGCATGCTCCACAAACACCTTCTACTTTAGTGTTAATTTTTGGAACACCTTTGACAAGTTCACGATTAATGAGCTTTCCAAACATTCGGTAGTTGATATGACCAAACCGTTCAAGCCACAAATGGGTTGACTCGACCTTAGTCAAGTTACAACAGATTGGACTCGTATATCAAGAAGGTAACGATTATTCATACTTCTTCGTCCTCGAAAAATTATTTTTCCGGACTTGTCTTCAATATCACAACCTTTCATATTGAAGATAACTTTGTTACCTTTATCACAAATTTGACTTACTGACGGGGAGATTTGCTTTCATTCCTTTAACATAAACAACATCATGAATTTCGGGAATACCAGAAGTTTGATAGTACCTTTCTTGGTAATACACAGCTGCTTCCATCTCTGAATGTTACAGATCCTCCCTTATAGTCTTCTGTCCATGTGAACCAAGAGAGATCACCTGTCATATGTCTACTACAACCACTATCTAGGAACAACTGGAATGGTGAAGTTTTTTTAAGTGCACAGCTCCTGACATGGTTCACTGTGTTTAGGATGAATTGTTAAGTTCTTGTAAAGATTCTTAACACGATTGATCAGAAGTTTTGCAAAACAAATTTTCTGACATAAATGACTCCATCCTTCTTGAAAGAAATTCCTGGACTGTCTCTTCTTAGTCTGTTTTCGACATCTAAATGTCGATATTGAACAATTTAGAGAATGCTTCGAATCATCTAAATTTTTTAACAGTTTTCTATCACTCATGATATTACTGATTTCATCAATAAATGACCGGTTTTGCTCAATCCATTTATCTAACATCTTGATAAGACCTGAGATATATTCATCAGAATCTTGTTGAAGATCTACTGAGGATCTTAAAACGTTAATTGAATCGAACATGAATTTAATTTCTTATAGGTTGGATCGCACCAAACACAGATTGTTAGATCTTTTCGTGTTTGCCTGCTCTGATATCAATTGAAAAGGCGAGGGTACCCAAATATACCTCAAGCTAAAACTTTTCCAACCTATAAGTTCTTTCTCTGAAAGTGATTGTCTATGGAATGGGTCGAGAAAATACAACTAATCAGTTCACACTTTGTGTGATCGTCTATGGATACAAGATCGATACAATACAACAACGAAGTATGTTACTTGAAAAAAGGTTCGGACTTAACCAAACAAAATAGGATTCACTTAACAAGTAAATAGGAATTAACGTTTGTGTGATTTACTTTAATTATAATAAAACAATTATAATGCGGAAATATAAAGTAAATGACACAACAAGATTTTGTTAACGAGGAAAACGCAAATGTAGAAAAACCCCGGGACCTTGTCTAGAATTGAATACTCTCAGGATTAAGCCGCTACACAAAATTACACCTAACTTCGTATAGTTGAGACCAAGAAACTAAACCTATAGTTCACCTAGTTCCGTATGTATTCCCACGCCTCCGACCTATGAATAAGTCACGTAATTGGAACAATTCCTTTGGTTAGTATTCCAAACAGTAAATGAACAACAAATCTGTTTGGTATCTACTCTATTCAACCAAGTGCTATGAGTCGGACAAAGGCTCTTCTGTTTATCTTAACATAAACTCCTTCGTCAGGTCTTTAGATCTATATTATGTTTAATTACCGAAGTAATCGTTCAAGATTAAGCCAACAACACTATTAATCCAAAGAATTGTGTTGATGCCGATCTACTCAATTAATCAATCCAATTTATCACAAGGATAAACCGATTATTAATTGGATCCTCTTTTTACCTAAACAAGTATTGTGCACACCAAAGATTATGAACCCACAAATCGTAGATCTTCAATATCTTCTTCGCCTTCAAATCTTCTTAGATCTTCAATAAAAACTCGCACACAATCACTTGAATCTCTTGTGATCAATCACGCACATAACAGAGTCCTGTAACAATGGATTATCACAAGATCGCCTTTAGAACTAACAACGGTCTAAAGATCCCCGTCGAAACTCAACTAGTTTGAGTGAATCTTATATCAGAAGAGAAGATTCTCAAGCATAAACATACTAGGTGCAATCAAAGTTCAACCACCGTTAGTCAATCAAATCAATGAAAACAAAAGATAAACCGCAATTATCTAGTTTCCCACCAACGGTACTCTTAGAGCTTCTCAATCCCAAAGAAGACTTTAAACTGAGCGGCCGTAAGAGATTTCGCCTAATTAGGTTACTCTCCTCTCCGAATAGGCATACACCAAAGAATAACACAACAAAGAGGAAGTTTGTTGTTACAAAGGATTAGTTTGCTAGAAAGGCAAACTTCAAGTATTTATAGAAAAGGAAGTTTGGTCACCAAGGAATTTCCAAAACCGAAAATATTCTCTAGATATTCATTAAAGCACAAATTCGGTTTCCATAATTCTGAAATGCTCGTCCAAAAATAATGATCGAAATCTCTCGTAAAATCTCTAATTAGTAAATGCACATTACTAATTCTTATTTTCCTAAAAATGAAGTTAATTACCTTACTTCAAAGATTCTTAACTTATTTATGTTTCGATACTGGGATTCTCTTCCCTTAGCTATTAAGGAATAACTTTGAACTATTAAAGAAATAAACATTTGTTGGTGGTGGATTTTAGTTCAGGCTAAAATTGTAAAACCAAAAGATTTGTATGCGCCCGACATCCCTGCAAGATAAAGCCATTCGATAAGTGATGAGTACCTCTTCACTTTATTTATTTGAAGCAATTCAATAAATACACAAAATTCACCTGCAATGGTGCGTAATAAAGAATCCCAAATATTCTATGAATTTTATTAGCATTAACAATTAATGCATGATTTGCCTAGTATTTTTCATGCTGTGTTCTCAGCCGAACTCTCATCATTGACATGACATGACGACTGAGTGCTCACTCTCAGCAGAGTAGCATGAATCTCCATTCCAATATTGAGACATGCATGAAATACCCACACAGGTTACATCACTCTCTGACAGAGATTTTCGCATCGACGCGCTATGGTTAGCCAATCGAGCATGCTTAATTTCCTTAAGGAAAATCTAGACTGTCCATGTCAGTCTCAGAAACGATCACGGCCACACGAGTTGGCCGCAAAATTTAACAAGCCTAGCCGAACTCTAGAAAAAATAGGCGATTGTCATGATGACCACCGGCGGGTCCACTTAAGCCCTAGCCGGACGGCCATCACACGAACACCTCCTATCATCATCAAACGCCAACCCTAAGTAGGGTGGTCGTGCTGCTTTGTGAAGGTTCGATCGAATATAGATTGTTCATGGCAGTCTTTAAACAATCACGAGCGTCTAACTTCACCAGCCTGCTTGGACGGATTAGATCATTCCATGAAGGATTAGGGAAGCGCTAACACACACGTTGGCGGGCCCACTCTCCCCATACCCGATCGTTTTCTCATGGTGAAGCCATGGAGCAGTAAAAATGTTTGCTCAAACCATGGCAGACGTGATGCTTCTAAGGGTCGCGGAATTCTAAAAGCGTCTTAAATTGATCACAACCATCCAACTTAGCCAGTCTATTTGGATGGCTTAGATCGAACTTAGGACCATCAGGAAGGTGCACATATGTTCACCGTTAGCCCAACGTGGGCCCCAAAAAGTCGGTCCTCCCAAAGGGGAAGCGTGGATTTCCAAACCGTTTGGCCAAAGTTGCGCACGCGTGACTGATCCAAAACCCCAATTAGGGTTTGCGGCATTACATATATGTCGCTGGCTTTGATCATGACCATCCATCTTCGCCACTGGATGGAGGGTATAGATATAAACTAAGGAGATCCAAAGAGCATCAACATGATCACCGTGGGCCCACCTGCGCATGTAACCGGTCGGCCAAGGTGGACCATGGCCAGGCGCCTCAAAACGCGCGCCCAAAGATGGCATGCCGTGGCCCCTAAAATCCTTTTTAGCAATGGATTCTGTCGCAAATCGATCACGACCAATCACCTTTGCCGGACAAATTGAGTGGCCTAGATTGCACCTCCGCGAGACAGTGGCATGGACTTGTACACCGGCAAGCCGTCTACACCCGTACTCGGTCGGTCCCACCAAAAACTTTGTCCATGCTTGATTTCGGTCAAGCTAAAGAGTGATGCTTGCGCACCTCTTTAAAACCATAAAATCCATCAACGGTCGCAAACATGTGCCGCATGTCATCTCGTCCGTCCAACTTTGCCAGCTTGGTCGGACAGCCTAGGCTAAGAGTTAAACGGTCAATGAGGCACCTTGGTGATCACAGTCTGTCACTCTTCTACATTGAGTGATCGGCTAAGGGATGGCCCGCCCATACGGCCTCCAAACGATCACTCGAAGATGGTTGGACGTGCAGCTATTTTAAGACGCTTAATCCGCGACTTACTGTGTTAAGCTTTAAAACAGTGATGCTTCATACATATTAATTGTATTCGATGCATTACACGCATAAAGTATACACGATATTTCATGAATATCGATTTCCTAAATAACTTAGCTATTTAACCTAATAGCATCACGTGTTATTTCCTGCGGGTCCCACGACTCGACCCACTCACTCGAGACATCAAACATGTCACAAGCTGGGGGATACTCACCGGTATTGGTCCTGGGCGATTTACAACGTGCAAAGCATGCAACGCGCCATTACAAGAACGTGTCCGGAAGAGTGGACGGTTAACAGTGATGAGGGAAGTGGGCAAAGGAGTGATCGTGTAACAATCAACACTCCTGCACGACCCCACTACTCCATCACTTCGCCTCCTCCACTTCCTATGAGATGAGGGTTGCGCTCAATGACTTGTATAAATAGGTCTTTCACCTATTGCCAAACGGGACAGACAAACACAGAAAAAAACCAAGTGTTGTCATCAGTATCCAGAAATCACCATTCTGATACAAGTCCTAAACAACCAACACCTTCACAATCTCAACACCTTCTTCGCTTCCCTCCCTAAGATCAACCCCATCTCCTTCACTTTGTGACCGAAGCAAGTATGGAATGGCCATTTCTTGGTTTAGGCCAGATTTGTACAGATTGATCTCTCGAATCAAAAACACTCACGCGCAGTGCATTTGTTTAGGGTTTAGATTCATTTCTCATCCACACACCCAAAATTACCAAAACCAGCAGAAATAGTTTTCACCCATAAACAACATTCATAGCACGTGTTCAATGTATGTCGACATCTTAACTTTGTAAGTTCTCTTTCACACTTACAACCTTGAAACCGATGTGCCACACTTCCAAACAAGTTTAGAATTGGTTCATCTGACTTTCAAGAACTATGCGATTGATCAAATAACATTCAATCACAATCATGGGTTTAACGGTTCTGCCAAAACAAGTTTCGGTTCTACCTTCCATGTGAGTACTGTGCATAGTCACACTAGATTTCCAAAATTCGGTTGACTAGGTACTAGGATCGGTTCCCCACATATATATGGTATCTAACTTATATGTGTTGCACATGTCCATAGGATTGGTTCCCCTTTTCCTAAAAATATGTTGCACATGTTCATAGGATCGGTTCCCCTTTTTGCTATAAACCTTGTTGCACCTCATACAAGGATAAGTTACCCTTTTTGATGTACTACACCTCTTACTAGGATCGGTTCCCCTTTCCCATATTTGGTCAGACATAAAATCACAAACCCGATCATACCATCTCAGGTGATTACTTAAGATCGGTTTTACTAATAAAAGTTATACCAATACATAAGTCGGGCCTTTGTGAATAGTTTTACCAAGAACACAACAAGTTATAAACGGTTATACTAAATCACACATATTGGATGTTCACAAGATATGCAATGAATAACAATCCCAATAACGCCTGGCGATTTCCTTTTCGATTCACAAAAAAATTTATGAACTTACTTCCTTAGAACACATGTAAAACATTGTTCCCTAGGATGAAATCCTCACCTCATACCCATACATAATCACAATAGCATTCAAATGATTATGGCGATGTCTTATCTACAAAGTTTAATGGTTAAGCAATAAATCTCGTATTGTATTCCTTAATACTATGTCTATCTAAAGTTCAAATATGCTTCGAAGTTTTGTTTTCAATATGCACGACTTGAAAGATACGTTAGGGAATGAAATGGGCTCAAGTCAAATATCACTAACCTCAAGTGGAAGGATGATTGTTGTCGTTGTAGCTCATTGCTTCTTCACATCTTCAAGTCTTCGAAATACTTGTAAAGTCTCATTATCCTAATACTTTCAAGCTAACCTATAAGAAGTTGACTCTAGTACATAATCAAGCGACTCTTAACATGAGTTTTGATTCACTAAAATATGACAACCAAACTTGACATACCAACGCTTGGTGCGTTTAACCGAGCTATGCTCTAATAATTAGAAAGAAAAACTTGGCATCAAAATTGGTTCAAAAATAAAATCTAAGCAAACATTAAAAAGATTTAGATTTGTATTACGAAAACAATGTTAAGGATAAACTTAAAAATAATTGCTTTGAAGTAATCATGGAGTTTTTGAAAACCAATGTTCCAAAACTGGGTAGACTCAATAATCGCCCAATTCTCCAATAACACAAATGCTTCAAAACTAGGTTGACTGAATGCCCCCACTTCGTATAAGTTCCAAAATCATCAACTAAGAACAAATACAAAAGAGAACTCGATAAATTAAACCGCGATAAATTAATAACTTTCCTAAAAATAATATTTTCTACTACCGACTTAGGCCAATGTGTTAAATTAACAACCTCGCTAAATTTATATGATATTAAGAATTTTAAGTATACAATAGGGCCCAACTAATATATAAATTAATAATCATTATAATAACATTACATTAAAATGGGAGTCCAAAATTATTTGTTTCTTGTTCACATTTATGCGACATTGAATTTCATCTCTAACTTTTTGTAGCACCTTGAGAAGTTCCGGAGTGTCTTTTTCCAATTGTAGAAGAAAACCATTTAGCTTTACTATAGATAAGATTACTTCTTTACGAGAAACTGGCTCCACAACGGAACTATCATCCTCGAGTTCCTCTTCTTGGGTATTTGATATAACACTCCCAATAATTTCTTCGTCTATCCATATTTCCGTACTCTTATCATTTTCACCTGGATAGTCTAGCAAAATGTCGATATTTATTTGATTTCAGTAATTTAACTCCTTGATTAAAAATCCAAATTCATTAATACCTTCATTTTCAATGACTTGTGCATCTACATTTTCTTGTGACCAAAGTTTACAGCGTTGAAAACAATTTGCAATTGATTCTTGTTGAACCTTTGTTGTCCATGATGAAACTGAAATATTAATTACCTCAAGGGCATTGTTTTTTCTGGACTTAATTTTCCCGTCTCATAACCTTCAAAAACAAGACGATAAAAACAGCGGCAATAATGCATTTTAAATGTCCTTATGATCTCTGCAATAGATGGTTGGATTTTGATGTTGTATTTGGCGGTAAAAAGAATATTTCAATATTTTGCAATCCTGTAGTGTCTTAGAATGAGCAGGGAAATTATCTACAATTCAAAAACCTTAAATTTGGAATATTTCGATAATTTAATAACTTAATAATTTATCGATAAATTAATACTTCCCGAATACTTCGTAGTCCCAAGAAAATTTTCTATACATCTCATTCTTTACCTTGATAAATTCACAATCACGAGGGCCACAAATGCAACTGAGCGAATATGATTTGGGTGTAAAACAATCGGGGCTTTGTTGTTTAGTCCAAGAAACCCGACCCAAGGTTAATGTGTAGTCCAAATGATATAACATTTAATCGCTGGTCCAAAAAAGATTTAAATAGAGTAAAATTACTAAGCTAACCCTAACACCACGTGTGTCACGGCGTAAAACGCAGAGAAATAATTAAACGCGTGTTTCTTCTTGTTTTCATCGACTTTTTTTTTTTCTTCGGTTTTTCGTTTTCATTCTTTAGTTTTTCTTTAGTTTTTCAGAGAAATTAAACGCGTCCTTCTTTAGTTTTTCAATCTTCTTCAGAGAAAAAAAAATCCCCAAAACCAGATCGAAAACTAAATTAAAACCTAGGTCTGTTTTTCATCTCAATAATAGAAACCAAAACCAGATCTGTTTTTCACCATCAAAAAGAAGAAATAATGGTTAGTCGAAAAATTAAACGAACAATTACAGAAGAAATTACTTCACCATCAAAAAGAAGAAAATCTGCTAATGATTCACCAACTCACGCTAATTCACCAAGAACAAGAAGTATGACTAAAGTCACACTCCACCATCGACACTTAAAAGGTAAAACTTCTAACCACCACTACATACTGGTATGTACTACATGTTTTTCGATTCACCATTTACGTATCCAGATGTTGTTAGATAAACTTTCAATATGTAGTGTTAGATAAACTTTCAATATGTAGTGTTAGATAAACTATCAGTAGTTGTACATAGTGGTATACACAACTACATACCAATATGTAGTGTTTGTATATATCACATCAATATCTAAATATGTGCTTATTGGTAGATAAGCAATACATCTTGTTTATCTACCGCTACATATCTAGAGATGCAAAGTGGAAATTCTTTATGTTTTGTACAAGTTAGTAATGATAAGGGGCACGCCCCTCGACCCCCGTAAATGGTGATACATATTCATATTGATATGCATTGTTCTGTTTGTTTATAAATATGTAGTGACTAGGTATCACGCCGGCCTGCGGCCGGCGCTAAACCTATCGTTGATTTTAGAAAAATTGTTCTGAACTTATATAGCTTAAAGTATAATATAGCTAAACAATATTTAAAGTTTATATTAATTAAAGATTTAATACCTAAAACAATACTGGGAATTGAACATTAACTGAAAATAGTCGGGAGCAAAACCTTTTTAGAGTATTGTTTATTGTTTGGTCGATCGATCAGTATCACAGTAGCGTGTTTAATTAGTTGGACCACAGTAGCCAGATAAGGGGCCGGGGCCTACGGCCCCGGCGGTGGAGAAAATTTAAGGGCATGTGTAGTGCCCCAATATTTAGTTGGTCGTATTATATTATAGTGTGTTAGTTAGTCGGGTCACAGTAGCGTTTTTAATTAGTTGGACCGTAGTAGCCGGATAGAGGGCCGAGGCCGTAGGACCCGGCGGTGGAGAAAATTTAAAGGTAGGTGTAGCGCCCCAATATTTAGTTAGCCGTATCATATTATAGAGTGTTAGTTAGTCGGGTCACGGTAGCGTTTTTCATTAGTTGGACCGTAGTAGGCGGATTAGGGGCCGGGGCGGTGGAGAAAATTTAAAGGCAGGTTTAGTGCCCCAATATTTAGTTGGTCGTATCATATTATAGTGTGTTAGTTAGTCGGGTCACAGTAGCATTTTTAATTAGTTGGACCGTAGTAGCCGGATAGGGGGCCGGGGCCTACGGCCCCGGCGGTGGAGAAAATTTAAAGGCAGGTGTAGTGCCCCAATTTTAATTGGTCGTATCTTATTATAGTGTGTTAGTTAGTCGGGTCACAGTAGCGTTTTTAATTAGTTGGACCGTAGCGGTGGAGAAAATTCAAAGGCAGGTGTAGTGCCCCAATATTTAGTTGGTCGTATCATATTATAGTGTGTTAGTTAGTCGGGTCACAGTAGCATTTTTAATTAGTTGGCCCGTAGTAGCCGGATAGGGGGCCAGGTCCTACGGCCCGGCGGTGGAGAAAATTTAAAGGCAGGTGTTAGTTAGTCCTATCTATAATAGTCGGGAGCATATTTAGTTGGTCGGGTCATAGCATAACGGTCCCACTATTTAGTTGGTCGTGTCGTATTATAGTGTGTCAGTTAGTCGGATCATAGTAGCGTGTTTAATTAGTTGGATCAAATTAGCCGGATCGGCCGGGGTGGTGGAGAAAATTTAAAGGCAGATGTAGTGCCCACATTAAAATTAGTTGGTCATATCATATTATAGTGTGTTAGTTAGTCGGGTCACTGTCGCGTGTTTAATTAGTTGGATCATAGTAGCCGGATAGGCCGGGGCCTACGGCCCCGATGGTGGTGAAAATTTAAAGGAAGATGTAGTGCTCACATTAAAATTACTGTATTAGTTGGTCCTGTCTATAATAGTTGGGAGCATATTTAGTTAGTCGGGTCATAACAGAACGGTACAAGTATTTAGGTGGTCGTGTTATATTATAGTGTGTTAGTCATGTCACAATAACGTATTTAATTAGTTGAATCATAATAGCCGGATAAGGCCGGAGCAAGATGAGAATTACAGCTTCTCCATTTGCTTATTTTTTAATGTAGTTCCCTCGATAAGGTCGGAACCTTTGAGACCCATGGTTTTATTGGTCTGCTCAAATTAGTGCGAACCTATAACCACCCTTTAGATTCTCTTAAAATTAATATTTCGCATTAAGGGTTGAGGATTCCCACATGCTAAAGCCCATTGTTTTGAAATAATGATGGTCAGCTCTCCTGGTCTCTTCGGATTTCCCACATGATAATGCCCATTGTTCAAAAAATCATTCAAAGATTTTAAAAGAAAAAAGACTATTATATTTAGCAGCTTAGCCCTTACATTGGTCTATCCTACATGTTGTATTTGTCTAATAGTTAGAAGCAAAATTAGTACTTGTAGCAATGCTCGATGTTATCGCCGCTCCTACTCAAAATCGCAGTCATGTGGTCCCAACTCCCACATTAGTGTCTTCCACCACCAATCCAAAACCCGACTGCCTTATTCAACTACACCACTTCTAGTGAAGTCCTTACAGGAGGCAATATGCGCCGTTAAGAAAGTTATAGTTACTTACTACAAAAGTTTATTAATTTACATAAGCTTATTTGATTGATCAAAATAACTCCTCTTCCCCCCAGTTCACTGCACTTCAAAGAATGACAAATGTAGTCAAACATCACTAAGAAACAACAGTTCTAAAAATTGTAATTAAAAAGATGACATGTCAATTTTAAGTTGACCTTGTCTTGACATGGTATGTCAATTTGAAACTTTATATGTGCCTGACATGCGTGTCTAATAGCATATGTTACTGTAAAATGGTATGCCAATATAAAAAGAGGATATTTAAGTTGTCCAGCTTACTGATAAGATGAAAGATCTCTTACCATTTTGTAAGAATTCGATGTAGTTGCAGCTCCTTGATATTCGACTGTAAGAGAGCCACGGTTGCTCTTCTAACTGCCTCATAAGGCTAAGGAGAGTTGCACACCTACCTGTAGACATCGAATCTTTAATTAGATATTGATGTCGTTCCATAAATGCTTCATTAATCAGTCGTACAATGTTCAAGAATCTTATTCCAAATTTGTACATTCAGTTGTTCGTCGACAATAATTTGACAGTGCCAGCATCCATCCCTGTATCTCTGCAGCCAATTTCTCATATTTTGTGCTCCTTCATGAAATACACTCACACACAATGCAATGGTAAGAACAACTATCGAACATGATCTGTTTTTCACATGGAAGCTCTAGTACCTCACAGTATAGTTGGTCACCACGGGAAACTTTCAACTGAAAAATCCAAATAAACTTAAGACCAATACCACCAACCTTCTTTTTTTCAAGGCTCATCTGAAACTGTAATTACGACGAGTCTGTAATTTGATTTTGAAGAACACAAAGTACCAACCAACAGAAAACAACTAACTTCTTCTAATTTGAAGAATCTATTATCTTCCCATTAAAGAACTTATGAAACGAAAAACAAAAAAAGTGAAGATGATAAAGGTACCCAGAGTGATGGAAAAAATTATTTATATATCTTTAATGACTAAGCAAAGCCCCTCTGCATGCAGCTCAGCGTAATCTGGTCCATGATGCGTGCCTTGTCAGGGATTTCTCGATTGCTCGTAGATAATTTTTCATCTCCTCGTCGACACTATTCCCATTCTTCCATGGGTTAGCAGTAGAAAGTTCATTTGTTAAAGTAATCATTCTGCAAAAAAAGGGAAGATCTTTAAATGTATAAATATCAAGTCATAATTAAGAATCCACAAATCATAAGTTCTGAAATCTTAAGTAGTAATAGTGTGGTAAACCAATTATACAAAGCAATAATCCTTTTATAAACGTTTACTTTTAAGCAGAAATTACAGTTATGAAAGTTGGCTTACTCATTCATCAAAAATGAAAAAACTTCATTAGGCAACAAAATTTATTGAACACAAACAAAAGCTTCATTTGGCGAGACCTTGAATGCTCGTAAGCAGATTTGAGTATTACTGCTCCCTTATTACAGCCATCCCAAATTACTTTGTCCTCAGCATGAGTCACTATTGGAACCTCTTTAAGCAACGTAAAAGTAATCAGATGTGGATCAAGTCCACAGTTATCCAACTGCCATTTTCCATCGAAAATAAATTCACAGACCTTGTTTTGGGCTACGTTAAGCAGTGATGACTGTATATTCATTCTACCATTTTCCAGAAGGAAACTAATTTCCCAAAGAACATACCGTGGTACCGGTTCCTCGACTATGCTTTCGCATTTAGTGTATCCATGCGATAGTAGTCATTCCAGCGCCTCACACCAATTGTCCAGCCTGAATTTTACCTTATCACCTTTGCCAATAATTCTGAGAAGCATTATGAAACAACAACTTAAAGTGGCATGCCTGATATTTCCAATCCTTATATACAACAGCACAGCTTCTTGGTAATTGTCCGATTACGGATCTATTGAATCTGCATCAACAATTCATGAAGAGTTATATCTTATTGCACTGTTTTGATGGCAGGTTCGAGTAAACATAATAAAGATTAAAATTTACACAATTAAAGAATCAATTGTTTGTCACTTCCTTCCTGGGCATCAATCAATCAAAAACGTTAATCCAACTAAGAAAAAATTATACAAAAACTGAGACTAACGTAAGCTGGAACAGGTTAATGATTGACGTAGTTTTTTGTTTATGTTATTCTTTTTTTAGCTGATATTTTAAGCGTCCATCTCCATCTCAAATTCAGGGGCATCAAGCAACGTAAAGAATGGCCAATATAACAAATTGACAGGATGTCAAGGTACAAAGCACAAAGAAAATAACAGAATAAATAAATATAAGTAGATTTCCACTATCATGCCTACATCACGATTAGGAGGAAGCTTGTTTGGTGCAATTGAACATATGAGATTTTGGTCATTAATCAATGAGAAGTGCAAACAATAGGGGGAAAAGCAAAACATTCAAAGAGCAACTATCTGACTGACAATATATTAAACCACACCTGCAAAACTCGTTCAGTGTGACTCAGTTCAAGATCTTATTTTTGTGCACGGAGTGAAGTATATGCTTCAACATCGATCCCGTTCATCACTCAGCAAAACAAATCAATTCTTCTCAATGGCAACAGCATCACACATTCTTGTTCATCACTAGTGCCTTTAATTCCTCCATTCAACACCATTCCATCCATCCCTGCAGTTGCGCAAACTCTACACAGCAATTCCAATTTCACTTCCCAGTCCATTGATGTATCATAACAGCACCAATATCACTGCACCACTTTCTTGCTGCAACTTCTGAGCATCAAAACTCTCTTAACTCTGCTCAAGCCATTATCTCCATCTCCCAAAAATCACCACCTGCAATTCCAACATCAGAACCAAGCTACTGCCATACAACCATTCACTGCTACCGTAAAACATCACCGCATGCAACAACATACTCTCTACAGTTCTTATATCCAATGGCACCTGTAGTTACAGAGTATACATCTAAATCATTACAAACATTCATTCATTCAGTTCAATAAGCTTCTTCTCTTCTTCCGGGCCAAGTACCCAAATTTAACAACCGGTCCTCCCATTACTCACAACCACCAACAACCACTTGAACTCAGCAGCTTCATCATCATTCCACAAACACCATTTCCCACGTTTAATTCTGTGCTACCGCAAACCCGCTTCGTGTCATTCTAGTCCTCCAAATGATGGCAACAGTTCCAATACCATTGCAATCTCAAGACTACCCTCGCCACATGGCAACTTTGCACAAAATCATCTTCTATTCATCGCCATACTCCCCGTACATAAATCCTAGCATACATCTATATATTCAAGCATCATTCCATTATTCCTTATCACAAAAACAAAGACCACCACTCATCCGAGATCAACTTCAACAATCTCTGCGAGAAAAAATAGACACTTCGTTTAATACAATACCCATCTTGTAGTCAATAATAATAATGAACAGATTGGGTTGTACACTGAAATTTTAGTTAAAGTTTTAGTTAGTTGCTAACAGTCAAAATAAAAGTAATAAGATATAAGTAGCGCATTCAAAGAGTACCTTCAGCTTTGAAATTCAACAAAAATCCGTAATCAAATCAACCACTTTATTGATGAAAAAATCGCTTTTGAGATAACTAATTTAGCTAAATACCATTGAAATCAAGATAAAAGAGAAGCAAATACCTGGCCGGACAAATTTAGCTTCGTAATTAGATTGAAATTCTCCAATCTCAAGCATGATCTTCTCTCGAATTTGAAGTGCAAGTTCTACAATCCTTGAGAATTTTCACCATTGAGTGAGCTGAACAAAAACCCGGATTAATTTTCCTGAAAAAAAAAATCAAATTGGTTAGGTTTGTATGAGCATCAGAACAACGAATCTTCGAAGAAGATATATACAATTACCTGAGTCCATTATTAATTTTCAAAGAATTAAACCCAGAATTAGGGTTCGGAAAGGAAATCTGCGTCACTTATTCTTCTTTGTGAATTTTTAATTAATCTGGAAAGAATGAAACCCAAAATTCGATTGCAGTAATCGATTGTTGTTGATGGTGGCGATGGATTGTTCCTCTCAAGCATGATCTTCTCCTCGAATTTGAAGTGCAAGTTCTACAATATTAAGAAGCATACATCAAACTGTGAATAGGAAAAAAAATCAAAGAAATTGGCTATATACCCTCCAATCCGGCCCTGGTATATAATTCCGGTTAGTCTTTCGTAACCGTCCATGTAAAAACCCAATCTAGAGCTTCCCGACCTTCGGATCAGGGTTCCCATTAAATGATGTCCGTATGATAGCCCTGGCTATCATGGACACAAACCTCATACCTTTTTATAACTATGATGCATTGTGCTACTTTGTCAAGTATCAATATGTAGACACTATACATATTGATATGTAGTGTATTACTAATTAGATATGTAGACACTATCAAATACTTACACTTCTAATGGACCAACATCAAAAACCAAAAAAAGAACAGCAGCATCAGCTCCTTCACCAAAAGCAAAAAATGCGAGAAAGGCTGATACTCCTTCACCAAAACCAAAGCGGAAGAAAGTAATTGTCCTGAAAGATGCTACTCCTTCACCAAAAGAAAAAAGGGCGGGGAAAGCTGATATTCCTTCACGGAAATCAAAGGGGAAGAAAGCAAATGTACCCCTGAAAGAAGGTACATTTCTTAGTTGTTGTTTTGTGTGCTTTAGCTTTAAATCGATGTTTGCTGCATTTGGTCTCGTTAGTTTGTTTTTCTTATCCAGTTGAAGCATTTTTCTAATTTGTTTTGAAGTTATCAAAAACATTAAGGGTAAGCTGTATTGTTAACATGTATACGTGGGAATTGAGTGCATCTTTTTCGAATAACATGTATGTGTGGGACTTAAGTAGGAGAGCCTAAATAATTGATAGTCTTGGTTTATGGTGATTATATGGTATATTGTTGTGCATGTTGAGTGCTTTTGTAATCAACTTTCTGTATTGCTTAAATGGTTTCTTTACACACTCAAGCATCACAGACCTCTTCTTAGTTGTTGTTTTCTATATGATGATTAAAAAGCATCACTACATATTGAACATATTGATATGTACCATATCAGCATGTAGTTGTTTTAAGTACATATTAGATATTGTAACTACATATCAATATGTTCCATAAACTAGGTTTTGATATTATAACTAACACAATTACATATTGATATTATAACTACATATGTATGTTGAGTTTTAAATTTGCTTTTAGTGATGGATATATATAGGTGTTAATAAGTGTAAGAAATCGGTATATTGATTAAAAAGCATCACTAGATATTGATATTTTTAGCTTGAGTAATTAACATGTAGTTGCGGGAAATCCCACACTACACCCCTTACTCAGTTTTGCTTGACTAATCCATTGAAAGATGTGTGATCAAGAATATTTATTAATTGATTTCATGAAATGTTTACACAATACAATAGAATTACACTTAGAAATTAAAGCACTCTTTGAACTTTCTCTCTCCTAATGACTTGCTTCCCAATTCAAAAAGATCTCTCTCTACAACAGACTCATTTAGCCCTTTATATAGGGTAATACATAGTGGATGACAAACTAAGCTATCCTTTATTTTCGGGAATGTCTTGCGAAGTGTCGCAAATGCACAAATATTTATTCTCGCGACACTTCTTAGCCTTCGCTGTGTTTTTCATGTCTTCCATTTGTTTTGTTGGTCGTTATTCATCGCGTCGTTTATTGTAGCTCCCTGCGACTCCCTCGCGACGCCGTCGTTCATTAATCCTGCGAGCCTTGTACGTTGCGATATTATGATCCTACATCTTGCCTCTTTTTCCTTGAATATTGCTTGAAGAGCGATTTGAAGGAAAAAATTCATTGTTGTCATATTCCTTGGTTTCAATTGGTGAAGGAACGAGCGAAAAGAATACTTTTCTTAAAAAGTACGTATTTGCCTCTATTCTTTTGTGATGTTCAAGCTTCTTTGTAATACATATGCTAGTGTCATTTCTTGCCTCATGAATTACGTAAAAATAATCAATTTAGCAAGCTATTCTCGCCTATTAGGAAATATGTTGTATATTTGGATTCTACTAAAGTTCTTTTCGTCTGGCTTCCTTGGATTTAGTAGTGACCGTTTACACGTGTCCATATTTACCTCTTTTACCGGTGCATTTAATGTTAACCGTCATAACATTTTTTCTCGTCTATTTATAGGAGCATCCCCGTGAAGAATTTTCCTTTTCCTTTTCATCTTCTTCATCGTCCAAGTGTTCTTCTTCTTCATCGCTACGCAAGTGTTTGCTTATTATTGTCTCTTACCGTCTTCTTCACCATTTTTGCTATTCCCTAGCGGTTGTTGCTCTCATGGCGTCCCGTGTTTGTTAATTTTGCCATATCCGCTGATTTTGTGGTTGATCAAATTTGCTTTTCTTGTTGAAATCACACTGGTATGATTAACTTTGTAGTTCTCTTTTCTCGCCATTGTTGTTTAGCAAGAACCAATCCAACTAAGTTTACCGTGAAGGACCCTCTTCTTTCTTTGGGCTCGCCACCAAACCTACCTCGCAACAAGAATCCCTCACGCAACAAAAGCCCTCTTCGCGAGCAAAATCTATGGCTTCAAAGACAGATGCCTCATGAATGACAAGGTATCTAAGAAACATTTGTTTTTATTAACAATGCATTGTTGCCTCTGCTTTCTTATTTAATTTGTCATTCGCAGGATGATAAAACTACCGGTAATACTCCCAAAAGGCTCCGCCACTCTAAACCTGTTACTGACGTTCCATTTCCTCCATTCACATCTTCGTCTCCTGTTGCAAAAGTAAATCTTCGCAAGATGATTTTGTGCCTCTTTCTTCTGGTAACATTACTGGCGACAATATTTCTATACCTCAACTCCTCATAGACCAAGTTCCTTTCAATTGTCCTACTACAAACGATATTATACCTCCTCCTGCTGTCAATGTCCTGCTTTATTTCTCCAATCACTTCTCTCCTGAAACCTCCTCTTCTCATGAGGTTCCTTTGACAAAAGACGACTCGTCTTCTTTGTTTGAACAAATTCCTCTAACTTCGGAAAATTTGGAGGGGATAGATGTGGCCTTTAAGGTCCTTTCGATCTCGTGAATGATGCCAAAAAGACTTCTTCGATCCTCGTCAAATCCAACGTCTGCGAGATTTTAAGTAAGCATCTTGGTCCCGATAGGATCTCGCAAGCATCTTTAGCTCAAGAGATTAATAAGTCAAGGATGATCTCCAAGTTATGGCTGTGAAAATGCAATAATCTCCACCTTGAAAATCAAAATTTCTCAAGTATCTCACTTGATCGTGATAATCTTCGCAAGAAGAATGAAGAATTAAAAGGTATGCTCTCGCCATCGTGATAATTCTTCAGTTTTTTTTTTTTTTTTTTTTTTTTTTTTTTTTTTTTCAAACCCTTGCTCGTCCTCCAAGTATTAAAACCGAAACGAATAATGGAGATATATCGGACGAGTCTATCGTTGAAGAAGTTCGAGTTGAAAGAGATGCTTGGATGGAGCAAGTATAATCTCTTAGATAATCTTCATACCTATGCAATTGATCAAATAAATAACTTGTCTAAAGAGAATTTTGATTTATCACAAAAGCAAGACTCATTATGTAATGACTTATCTCGCCTCTCTTATTCTCTCGACTAAAACTAATTTGGAGTTGGAAACTTTATCGAGATGAGAACCGAACTCTTTCACAAGAGAAACGTTCTCTGTTGAATAAGGTGGCGATCTACTCACAATGATATGATGCTTGTCAAAAACTATGCAAAGAACAAGAACAGATCATTCATACTTTGAAAAATCAACTTGAAGAGAGTTCCTCCGAGAGAGATAAACTTATTCAAGGTAGAATAACTTTGAGTGTAAAAGCGAAGCAATTCCAGGAACAATGCACCAAATTAGAAAAATCCAACTCTACTCTCGCCACCGAAAATTCCATACTTGTTTCTAATGACAAGAAGTTGCGATCTCGATTGAAAGGTTTAGTCGGAGACTCATTTGATGATGCCATGGACTGTCTGGGGAATAACTTCGCGGCTTTAATTCAACAACTTACTCTTCAAAAGGAAGGTAGTCAAATTATTTGACTACCTTAATTCATTTATTTATTCGAAAGTTCCAAAGATCTGTTGTAAGGATCTCTTTTAATCTTTTATTGCGTGTTTATTATGCGATTCTCGAGAAGAAGCTTCGTGCCGTCGTTTACTCTCAAATCAGATTATTCCAAAATTCGCAAAGAAAATGGATTACTCGCTTCCTCCCTCGCTCGTTCTCGCGATCGTGCAGAACGTAGATTTGATTACATGTCCGATCGTAAAGACATAGATAGTAAAACCGTCGAAAGCGTCGTCAATTTCCCCTCAAAGTCGAAATCCTTGTGAATGAGATTTTACTGTCTAAGTCTCTTGATCCTATACATGTTGATCCTCTGGAAGTAAGTGATGATGAAGTCCCTAATCCTCCTGATAGTGATTATGACTATGAAAGCGGCGAAGATCTCCCTGATAAGGAAGTCGTCGATGAAGATCCGAATAGAAAAATTTCGATGAAAGTCCAAGAATTGGCGAGAACAAAGGTGATGAAAACATTTCAAGAAAATCCATCAACCGGTGGATGTGAAGCTGATAAAGGCGCAGAAAAGTCTCAACCACCCTTTGTATTTGATGATGCAGAGAGTTAAATTCACTTTGTAATTTGTTAGAATTCCTTTTTGTTTGAATGACTTAACTCTTTTGATTGAGTAATTTCCATATTTCTTTCTTCTTTTCTTATTTAAGACCACCTTGCGAGCATGTTCGCTCATTGTGTTTTTTATTAAGTAAATCCATCCCAATCAGGGATTTGATTTTAATTCTTCTCACGGCGACAAAGTCGCAGGCCGCCTTTACATTTTCATGCAGAAGCCCATTGACTTTGCCTTATCATTTTTGTGTGGTCTTCCAAGTTAGACCTCCCTAATTAGAGGTCCTCCCCTGCCACCTTTCATTGCGACAAAATCGCAGGACGTCTTTACACTTGTATGTAAAGACCCATTGATCTTGCCTTATCATTTTTCAAGTATTTTTGCCTGTGCAGGATGTTTTGTTTGCGACAATATGACAGGCCTAAATATCCTTGCGAACATGGAGCCCCATGACATTGCTTAGTCTTGCGACGAAATCGCAGACGTCCGTACACTTTCGTGTAAAGACCCATTGATCTCGTCTTACCCTCGCGTTAGTATTATTGCCTCTTCGAGGATCATTGCACAAATATGACAAGCCTAAGTCTCCTTGCGAAAACAAAGCCTCATGACATTTGCGTCTGTTTTGACACCCCCCCAATGGAGAGCGTCGCCCTTATCATCTCCCCGGTTGCCCCTTCAAGGAGGCGAAACATCGGCCATACAAGACTAGCTCCTCCCATCCGGTCTTAACAACAACCCATTGTTTTTCTGACCTCTTATCCCTTATACCTATATGGTTTATGGTTACAAGACTGCACCCTAAGTGGAGTTTTCTTCTTAGCGAGTGCAACATATGCCAAGACTTGCCAAGAATGGCTGGTAGGTTCATCCATCCCGGGCACTGCGGCTCAACCGTGTACCCCCTGGCGCCTTGAGCATACACTGACTCCTTGGAAGAGACCCTCGGTCGCCCAACCTGCAGTATAACCTTATATATATAGTTGGGAATCCAAGGTACCTCTCCCCAGATAGGCTTTCATGGGCCCCAAATTTTCATGACTCGAGGCTTCGGGAGCGGTGTAACCTTCCCCCGCCATGTCGAGAGATACCCCCTTATATGACGCACTTTAGGTCTTACATTTGCCTCTTACGAAATGTTATTCGCGAACTAGGGTGTACGCCATAAAGGTTCGTCCCATTCATTCATTCCTTTATTCGATCATTCTTCATCATTTGCTATTTTGCTTGCGAGATATTCGCTGATTCATTCATTTAATTATTCATTATCTCTTGTTGTTTTGTTAAGCCATTCATGACTTCTTGTCATTCTTGTTGCGAGATCTTCGCGGATTTTGCGAAGAAGTACTTCATCTTGATTCATTTTTCCTCTCCCATTTTTACGGGTAATACTTCTTTAGATATAATCTATTCCATGGTCTATCCAATTTTTGTCCCACATCTTTTCCTTCGGGATCTATCAATCTATATGCCCCTGTACCAACTACTTCTTTGATGATATAAGGTCCATCCCATTTTCTCGCCAACTTGCCTCCGCTTTCACGTTGATATATTGGGGTTTCTCGCAACACCAAGTCTCTGGTTGGAACTCACGTATTTTTACACGCTTGTTATATTCTCTCGCCGGTCTTGATAATTCTCCATGTGTCGCAATGCCTTCTCTCGTTTTTTCTTCCAATTCATCCAACTTGATTAGAATGTTGCCGCGGCGCTAAGATTTTTATCCCAGACCTCTTTTTGGTTGTCGGAATCACGACCTCTGTTGGGAGTCTTGCTTCAACTCCGTAAGTTAAGCAAAAGGGGACATTCTGTGGCTTCTCTTCTAGTTGTATTATAAGCCCATACTGCATTGGGTACTTGTTCGCACCATCCCCTATTGTGTCCTTCCAACTTTTTCTTCAATATTGTTTTGTTTGTTGCCTCCGCTTGACCATTAGCTTGTGGATATAATGGGGTTGATTTTCCACATCTTATCTGAAATGCATTAAGCAGTAATTCTATATTTTGCCCTTCAAACTGCTTCCCATTATCAGATACCAATTGTGCGGGGATCCCAAATCTGCATATAATATTTTCAAATATGAAAGTAAAAACATCCTTATCGCGAATGTGTTGGACCGCTTTCACTTCTGCCCATTTTGTGAAATAGTCCGTTGCGACAATTAAGTACCTTCTTTGTCCTGTTCCCGGTAAAAATGGTCCCACAATATCTAAACCCCATTTTCCGAAAGGCCACACACTTCTCGAAGAATTTAATGGTGCTCCTGGTGCATGTATCTTCTTCCCATGTCTTTGACAATCTTCGCAGCGCCTGGATATTGCTTTCGCGTCCTCATGCATATATGGCCAATAATATCCTTGTGTCTTTGCCTTATATGCCAAAGATCTCCCGCCGCTATGATTTCCGGCATCCCCACTATGCAGCATCTTCAATATGGTTTCTCCTTCTTTCCTTGTTAGACATCGAAGCGAAGGCCCATCAAAGGATCGCCGATAAAGCACGCCATCTCGTAATTCATAATTTGTTGCCCTGCTCTTTAACTTGTGTGCCTCCAATCTATTTTTTTGGTACCTCTCCCTTCATTAAGTACGCGTGAAGTTCTACTCTCCAGTCTTCCTCGCGACATTGCATTTCATCTTCTACCATCATTATATCTGCTTCTTGTTCTTCCTCTTTATTAATTGATGGCGCCCAATTAGTGTCGTATTTTGATATTCCTCGCGATCGGTCTGTCATCATACTTGATATAAAGGCAAAAGCGTCTGCGAGTCTATTATCTCTCCTTGATATGTGCCTCCATTTTATTTTTGGTATCTCTGTGTGACAATTCTTCAACATGCTTCTTATACTTTTTCAAAGATGGATTATTTGTAGTATATTTCTCTCGTTACAGGTGAATTGCTAGTTGCGAATCACTTTGGTAATCCTTATATTCTCCAATTTCATTTCTATTGCAAGTCGCGAGCATGTATTATAGCTTCATACTGCTTCATTATTCGTGGATTCAAACTCCAATCTAAAAGAGAAAGCTAATTTATTGCCTTCGGTGAAATCATAACAATTCCCACTCCATTTCCTTCTCCATTTGATGATCCATCTACTAATATTTCCCATCTCATCTGGTTCGATTAGCAGGTCTTTTGGGTCTCCATACTCTTCTTCTACATCCATCATTTCATCTATCGCTTCATCTTCTTCCAAAGGAAATTCTGCTAAAAAGTCTCGACAACTTTGTGACTTAGTTGAGGATAATATCTCATACTTGAGTTTACAATGGCTTATTTGAGCATTCCATCTTTCAACTCTTCCCGATCTTTTTGAATGTTTCATCACCGACTCAATTGGTATTTTTGTGACTACCTTAATGGTATGTGCTTGAAAATATATGCGAAGCTTGAATGTTGCATAAACTAATGCTAGGATTAATTTTTCGATCTTCGAATAATTTCTTTCATGCGGCATTAAAAGTTTTGCTGATGTAATAGATTGGTTTTTCTACTCCTCGTCCGTTCGCAGTAAACCGCACTTAAGGCATGCGAAGTTGTCGCGAGATATATTAATAATTCTTCTCCGGTTCTCGCTTTCCGCATAATGGATATATCCATTAAATGTTCTTTGATCCCTTGTAAAGCCTTTTCACATTCGTCCGTCCATTTAAACTTGATCCTTTTTCGAAACGCTTTGAAAAAGTGTTTACACTGTCGGATGACCGCGAGATGAACCTTCCTAGTGATGCTAACAACCCATTCGACTTTTTGAACATCCTTTATCGTCGCGAGGTGTCGGCATATCGCGAATCGCTTTTACTTTCTCCGGTCAACATGTATTCCTTCCTTTGATATAATGTAACCCAAGAACTTCCCCGACGCAACTCCGAAGGTACATTTTTCGGATTTACTTTGATGTTAAAACGCCTCATCTGCTCAAAAATTTCTTTCGGTCTCGCACGTGATCCTCTGCCTTCTTACTTTTTACCAAAGATGTCATCCACGTATACCTCTAGTGTTTTGTGTATCCATTCTCGAATACCTCTTCCACCATCCTTTGATACGTTGCTCCGAAGATTTCGCGAACCAAACGGCATTTTAGTATAGCAAAAGATAATCCTCTTGGAGCGAAGAAAGCGGATGCTCTTGATCTTCCTCGTGAGAGGAATCTGTTGTAACCTTTATACCCGTCCGTAGAGATGATACTCTTTCATTCCCGGCCGCGATTCGACTAGTTGTGGAATATCCGGCGTGGAAAACTGTCTTTAGGGCAAGCTTTATTTAAATCAAGAAATCAATGCATCCGTATTCCTTGTTCTTCTTTGGAACTATAACCATATTCGCTATCCATTCAGGATATTTTGCTTGTCTAATAATTCCGCGTCAACATCTTCTGCAGATTCTTCTTCTATCTCGAGGGTGGTATCTTTGTTGCTATCTTTTCTAATTCTTTGTTTAAATGGCTTCACATTTTTATCAATTTCTAACTTGTGACAAGTATTGACGGATCTATACTGGCATTTCATCCATATCCCACGCGAAGATGTCTTTATAATCTCGTAACGAATCGACAATTCTTTTCTTTCATCTGCTTCCATGCTAGTTCCAATCTTTAGCATCTTGGGTTTTTCCTTAGTTCCAATGTTCACTTCTTTGGTTTGTTCTGCGCGCGACGTAATCGGCCTTCGGTTCTCCCATAGGGTTGGTCCTTTTGGTTCTCTCGCAAGATCATCTTCTTCTCCCGAGATCTCGCCTGTATGCCTTTACCTTCCTTTGCTCTTATCATGTAAACTCTGAATTCTTCTTTTTCTTAGTTGCCTTCGCCATCTTTTGCGGTATTTTGATATATTCTTTCGCTTGTTTACTTGCTCCTCGCAACACTTTACTTCATTTTGATAGTATATTCTTCCTTTGGCAGCGTCCCCTTTGATCTCGCCGATCCCAGTTGGTGTAGGAAACTTGATACATTGATGAAGCGTTGACGCTACGCCTTTTATTGCATGTATCCATGGTCTTCCTAGTAATATGTTGTATGGTGATTCCATATCCACTACACTTAATGTCACCTGTGTTTCAATTCCTCCTAACGGAATACGTATTTTTATCTCTCCTTTTACTTTTGTTATGGAATTACCAAAACCTTGAATATTGTAAGCCATGAAAATCATATCTTCGTCTTTATATCCCATCTTTTGTAAGCGTGATAGAACATGATGTTCACTGGACTCCTGTATCGATTAAAACTCCATTCACCATCCATGTTTTCACTGTGTTCTCCGATTTCTCTCCTTCCTTATACGTGTTTATTGTGATCACCAGTGGAGATGTGTGATCCAAATTTTCTTTGGATATTTCCCCCGCCGTGAATGTTATCTCTTGCTTTTCCCAATCCTTCAAAGGTGATGCCATTTCTCTATCCGTAATCTTCTTTCCTTCGAAATCCCGTTTGTGTATTCTTCCTTTGATATTTTCATGAAATTCGCTAATCGCACTCAAAATCTCGTGTTTGCATGCCATATCTTTTTTCATCCGATTTAAGATTTTCCTTTCTCATTTTCCGATTCAAAAAAAAAAACTTTTAATTGCAATCTTCTCTCTTTTACAAATGATCGTCCCACGTTTCTAGCGCATATGTAGTTGGGAAATCCCACACTACACCCCTTACTCGCCTTTGCTTGACTAATCCATTGAAAGATGTGTGATCAAGAATATTTATTAATTGATTTCATGAAATGTTTACACAATACAATAGAATTACACTTAGAAATTAAAGCACTCTTTGAACTTTCTCTCTCTAATGACTTGCTTCACAATTCAAAAAGATCTCTCCTTCAACAGACTCATTTAGCCCTTTATATAGGGTAATACATAGTGGATGACAGCTAAGCTATCCTTTATTTTCGGGAATGTCTTGCGAAGTGTCGCAAATGCACAAATATTTATTCTCGCGACACTTCTTAGCCTTCGCCAGGTTTCATGTCTTCCATTTGTTTTGTTGGTCGTTATTCATCGCGTCGTTTATTGTAGCTCCCTGCGACTCCCTCGCGACGCCGTCGTTCATTAATCCTGCGAGCCTTGTACGTTGCGATATTATGATCCTACATAACACTAATATGTTCAATATGTAGTATATATTATAACTACATATTGGTATGTTCAATACTTTAGTGATGGTCATGTAATGTTTTTAGATACTTGTTATTATGCAGGTAAAAAGCGTAAGCAAGCAAAATGGAAAACCAAGGAGTTTATACCGATCCTATTTTCAGGGAACGTATGGGCTTGTGAAGAGGATTAAGAAGACGAAACCTTAAATTGAGTGTCTTGCCGTTACAGCTCATCAGTGAAGCGTCGTATGGGAACTTGTTCTTAATGTTCTGGTACACAGGTTTTGATTTACATCATTGGTTGAAGAATGATGAAGCAGTCACCAAAATGTTACGTTATTACAAGAGAGGTCGATATCCAGGCAAGCTTACATTTCAATTTGTAAGGCATGACAAGATGTATGAGCTGTCAACCATACCAGAAGAAACGGGAATCACTTATGGGATGCCAAGAATGCTGAATAGGGAATATCAAGATTAAAACTGACATTAAAAAGTGGATCGCGTAAAACTGCATTCTTCAAAAGGACTTTTCCTGATATACTGGTGAGTGGTAAAAAGGTGAGTGCTAACAAGGTGACTAGGCCAATGATTGAAGACGTAATCATTAACATATTGAAAAGAACACCAATTAATGTAAAAGTTGGTAAAGATTCTCTGCAAGCGGTGGGTGATAAATCAAATGAAGATCCTCAAGAATCTGAGGAAGATGAGGAAGATGCCGAAGATCTTGTTAGGCTTATTGATGAGGTTGTCAACCTATCAATAATAATTCTCTATTGATACACAAATCTATAAAGGAGTAGTGAGGCAAGTCGAGTTCGTATCCACAGGGAGGTGTGAGTTTTAAGTTATTATATAAGTCAAATTATTCTTGTTGAAAGACACAAATTCTGAAATTATAAGATTGTACTTCAAATTATGAGATAAAATTGACTAGAGATTCATTCACCACTACCAAACAAGATATTATTAATCATACAAGTTCCACTTTCAATAAATTTCGATTGTTAACAACTTTAAGACAAGTTATAAGTTCAACTAATCTTTAGACTTCAAAAATCACCACATAGAATAAGTTCTCTAGCGGATTCTAATTAAGTGAACCACCCAAAATAAGCTCTCTAGGTGTAATTCAAACAATTGCATTAAGATTTATGAATCAAGTTGTTCCTAGTCACATGCTCGTAAGTTCGACACATTAACCTAGGGTTATCTTTTACACACTATTGCATACAAAATCCCTTTGCAACAAATAGTGCACCGCTACTTATGTAAAGATTACTCTAACAATTGCGGATCAAAGCTCTCAATACTAGCATTAGAGTTGCAAACGAGTTACCTAATTGTGCACTTAGATACCAAGCATACATCTCATGGTCATGTAAACGGTAAAAAATAATCAACAAAAGAATATTTATGAAAGAATAACTTGCTTGAATTGATTAATAAAACATGCTTGGAGTTTTGAAATCCTCCCCAATCAATAAGATTATTAGCTACTCATAGTTTTGGTTTAAGCACAAAAATATATTGAAAATACAAAATTCCTAACGTACCGGGTGAAAAACAACTTAGAAACCGTGCCCCTCACAAATATTGACATTGTGGGGCCCAAAACTGGGACCCCCTATTAACTCCCCAGGGCGCGGAGCCCACCATCATGTGAGAGACCCGGTTTTTGCTTTGTTTTCTAACGCGGTTCGTGTAGAATCAGTGTTGAAAATAAATAAGGTTTCAAAGCTTAAACAATTGCGAAAGCAAACCACTGTGAAGTATTAAGCAGCTGGAGAACTCTGGTTCAGGTTGTGGCTTTTCTTTCAGAACTTTCGTCGAGCAGCTGATGTGCAGAAAACTGGTGCAAAAGAGGTAGCTTTCTGTTGTATTCTGCGCCTCCTCTTACAGTTTTGTTCTCCTGGAAAAACGTGACCTGATCAACACCCAATAATCCCAAACATACACAAACCCTGTAAGCCTTCAATCTCAGCCATTCAACTCCCAAAACTCTCGCCAAAGTCACATCTTCTTGGTTGTTTTCACGGCAAGAAACTCCTTCCAAAAAGGAGATAAATTTGCGCCCAAGTCTGCCTACCCTGTTGGCTTCTGAATCAGTTTCAAGCCAATGCCTGACACGCCTCATACATAGCCCATAAGCTCACAACAACCAGCTATAGGGTCACCTTCTTTCACTGACCATATGGCATCAAGACAGATTCAAAACCCACACCAAGCTCAAATAAAATCATCTCTGTCGTGAACCATGGCTAACTAGCAAGCATCTAAATGAGTCCCAGTTGTTGTCTAGAAACCCTCGTGCACTGCCCTTGAACCTTGGTTAGTCACTGTATCTTCTATATCCTGTTGGCTTTCAAGTTCTGAACCTAACTGCTGCCAATCAAGCCTTGCACACAGCCATCGAGCCATTGCTAGCTACCTGTAGCCTTGTTCTTCTCGGCGTCTTATCGAGTCTTAACTGCTGTCTTATAACACAGACAGAACACAGTTAGCCGCACTGGAACTGTTGCACTAGTCTTCTTGGCCATAACCAACTCCAGTAGACCCATAATAGCTTCCTCCATATATTAGCAGCAGCAACACAATACAACAACAACATTTCAACAGCAGTTCAGCTCAGAGTACCACCAAACTCAGTTCAGGTTCGAACCCAAATTAGCTACAGACTTCAATGATCACCATCTTCCATGTTTTGTTCTGAACTTCACAACCCTCTCCTTATCTGCGTCAGCCTGTACTTGAGAATACACGAGCTTCCACCTGCAACTGATTAATTTCCATTCAACATTCATTCTGCATCTTCTGGTATAAAAAACTGCATCATCATCACTTCCATCTGCTTTGCATATTGCCATGCAATACCGAACAGTCCTCCTACAACCCAGACCTGCAATTGCTCATTTTTCATATCTGCAGCATCAACACCTGCAGCTCTCCATAATCACCTTCCTTGCTAGCCTGAACTGCTCTGAACCCCTGCCTTGACTCTGCGAAAGAAAAACCACCACCATAGCTGCAGTATCAATAATTACATTATCCTTGGTTCAGGCAATTCTACTAACACCATATGAGCAGAAACTGATGGTGCTGATGAAGGTCAAGAAATCCCCATCTCTGGCTCTCCAATTCCTGTAAATACAAGTTCAATCAAACCCATAACTCCATTTCTTCCAGGAACTGCAAATCATTCATAATCTTCACATTCAGTCCCCGATAACAACAACACTTCTCCCTTGTATTCTCAGCTGATATATAGTCTTGAAACTCCACCTTGTGCTCATTAATTTGAGACCCATCATTCCCACAGCTCTAGCTTCTTGATACTCTTCATCCTCCTCACTGCTCCTCTCTATACTTGGTTGTTTCTCTCTACAGACGACCCTCAAATCCAGTGAGTATTTGTTGATATCGGTCCCTCTCCATCTTGTCTTATAACACGGCTTCCAACCCCTGGAAGGCAAACATCGAGCCGTGGCCAGCAGCGACGGCAACTGAGTCTTGAGCAGCAACAAGGAATTCCGGCAATTGTTCTGCACTTTCCTCTCTCTGCTTGCGATGAGAATTGGTTTCTCAATTTGGATTTAGGCCTAAATGAGACCTAATTTCTCTTCTATGGATTTTCAGTTCACCAGCACATGTGTGCTGAGCTTGTGTGACAAGCACTCACAGTTTCTGAATCATTTTTTTTTTTTCTTTTATATATAAAATGCACTCCATGAAATGGCCACATGCCCGCCACACAAGTTCCATTTCGGTATAACCAAATTGAAACTTTGATGGATTTATGTCTTGGGAATTTTCCTGATATAAAACATTTAAGAGAAAGATATTGTAGATGGTGGATTTTCGACAAGGGCTAAAATCGTAAACCCATAACTGTATATGCTCCTGATCCAGCAATCAAACGAGTATTGAGGCTTATGTCTCTTATCGAAAGCGTGAAAGCTCATGCCACGAGAATCTCTGACTGAGAATACTGTCTCTCAGAGTATATGTAGATATGTTGTCTCTCAGCTGAGGAAACGGCATATCTCATGAATACTGAGAAATTTCAGTTATCACTTTTATATAGAATTGCAAGATTAGACGGCTCCTAGACAAATTTTGCCCGCTAGTATAGAGCAATAACGTCTTCAGGATGTAACAATGTTTTCCCCGACTATATAAAAGAAATATGACGCTTCAACAAGCTCATATCACTCAATTCCTGAATAATTAATGCTCCTAGACGATCGTACTAGTATAGAGCCATCAATTAATTATTCTTAAATCATTAGATTCATTAACTGAATCCCAAGAAAATATTCAATGTTTTCATAATATTTCGTTACTTCAATTTATGGTTCTTCCCAAAGAGAACTCCATGGGTTAATAATAAATATTCAACACACGGGCATCTGAGCACTATCAAATAAGCCCCGACCAAAATGGTGCAAGTGTACTCAGCAATAATGCACTAACGAGCCCTTGAATGCACAAACGAGCATTCTAAAACATGAAAGAACGATGAACCTATGCAAAATAGGAAGAAAATAATAAATAATAAAATATTAGTCAAGGCGCTAAGGGGTCAGGCTCACCTAAGGCTAGTCACACCGTGACCCGATCCCACGTCCAAATTCTATATTTTTTCATATTTTTATTATTTTCCTTGATCTCATGAAAATCTCTTCATTTGAACAAATATCCTTCGTTTTAAGGAAACTCCTCGCTTTCATGGTGTTTCCTTCGCATCAAGGAAATAATATAAAATTGGGAAAGGTATCGTGGGACCGTGTCTCCTAGCCTACGGCTATGCCCTAGTTGTGGCCGGCCCCACACCTCATGATTCCTCATTATTTTATTATTATTTCCCTAATCTCATGAAAACTCCTTGATTTCATGATATTTCCTTTAAATCATGAAAAATAAAATAAAATTAGGGAAACTCGTGGGACCAGGCCCTAGCCGGCCGGTCATGCCCTAGCCGGACCCACACTCCCTTATTTTATTATTATTATTATTATTTTATGTTTCCTTGATCCCATGGAATTCCTTGATTTCATGATATTTCCTTAAAATTATGAAAATTCCTTCAAATCATGGAAATAATACATAAAATTAGGGAAAACTCACGGGACCGGGCCCTAGCCGGCCGACCATGCCCAAGCCGGTCCCACACGCCCTTATTTTATTATTTGTTTCCTTCATCTCATGGAAACTCTTTCACTTCAAGGAAACTCCTTGATTTTAACAAAACTCCTTAGTTTCAATAAACTCCTTGATCTTATGATATTTCCATAAAATCATGAAAAAATATAACAAAATTAAGGAAATGCTATGGGACCGGACCCATTGGCCGGCCGGCCATGCCTTGGCCATAGTCCATCCCACACTTCATGATTCCTCCATTTTATTATTATTTTCCTTCATCTCATGAAGTTTCCTCAGTTTCAGCAAAAATCCCTGATTTCTTCATATTTTCCCAAATGATTGCTCAAACGCACATCAGAAAATATCAAAATTCCCAGGACTGAGACGCGAACACTTTGGTGACATGAGCATATTACCTTGACCGACCAGGGTTGGCTCTTTGGCTTGCAAAAGGCCGGTCCCTCATATTTTCATCATTTGACCTAATTTGTTCATATTAGGTTCAAACTCTTCCGAACAATTTTGGAATTTCATGAAACGATCGTCATTCGATCCCGTGACCACCCAGGTCCGGTTTCATGACCCTTGGTCGGTCCCTCATCTCTTTATAATTAATTAGGTTTTATCACCTAAGGCTCAGACGAGCATTATTTTAATAAATGATTAAACCAGCATTTAATCATTCTTTCATCAACAAATCAACAAGTCTTCAAGAGACCTTGGTATTTGCTCACTTGAGCATCTGGGGCGCTACATGGTCGACCCATGATCCCATGTAGCCTGGTCCCTCTTTCACTCGTGGTTAATTTTCAATAAACCATCAATTGATCGAATTAGGGTTTTGAGTCCAAGGTTCATAATTCCAGATTCAAACGCTAATAATTTTACGATGATCTCATGGTTAACACTTTATTAATTATACTTGGTTCAGTTTCCAGTATTTAAATTAATATTTTATTTGGTCATGCTGCCAATAATTCATCAAACGAGCAATATTTGCTCAAACCAAGGAACATTGGTTCAACCATCAATATTCAACAGTTTCATCGAATGAGTAATATTTGCTCACGTTAACTATGTGTATTCATACATTATACCTCTGTCTCAACAGACATGTTCAAATTCATGAGTCTCAGAACATTTTCAAATCATGTTCGACTCAACAATACAAGGACTCATCATCCCATAAAGTCATGATGTCAGCAACTGACTAACTAATCACGAGACATCAATCATGTCACATGGGGGATATTAACTAGGGTTTTGGTCTGGCGGTCTACGGCACGTGTGTTCATACACACGATGAGAATGTGAGCAAGTCGTGCAATCAGTTGAAGGAGTTAACAAAGTAGTGGATGGAAAATCCACCAAGTCTCCGCATGTTGAGCAAATGGTTTTAACACGATTTCCACTTCTCCACTCTTTAATTCCATCAACTATCACACTTCATGGGATCATGGTGTTTAAAATTCTAGCAATATAAATAAGTTTCCGAATCATGATTAAAAACATGACAATCTCACGTCAAACAAACAACACGAGATTAACAACTCAACATCTCGAGCAATTACTCTCAACATAGCAAATTCAATCATTCGAACTTATCTTATTTTCGAATACACAACACACCTACAATCTTCGATCACCATTGATCTCACACATTTCTCAGCTTCCCTCCTACAGATCGACCCATCCTCTCGTGTGAACGAATTTACTCTAGAACGACCATTGTCTTGGTTTAGGCCGGAGTACTACAGATTGATCTCTCGAATTCAAAGCACTCCCTTCTTGCAGTGCATCTACGTGAGGTTTAACAGTTTGCTCGGTTCAAGGAGTTTCCTCCGCACGGTGCGTCTTCTCAATTCCATAAAAACCAAAGAACTCGTTTTGCCCCATCTACTGATTGGCGACCAAAGGGGAGATCATTCTCTCGGTTGCAATCTCACTTCTCACAAAGATGGCCTGGTCTTAGGTATGGTTCGATTACCAACCTGGATTCAACACCCGGCTCTAATATTGCAAGCTCTAGTGGTACTTCCAACACCACTCCTCCGACGCCACTACCACTCTTAGCTACTACTACTCCTCCAAGTACTGGTGCTCTAATGATCACCCCTGCAAGTGACGGATCTGGCACCATCAACAATCCACTCTCCGGTCGGTTTCCTGAAGAAGTCAGAGAAAATACACCTACCATAGGTGATCTTATGAAGGTGCAAGAAACTCTCGCCAAAAATCAAACTGACATGGTTGCTACTCAGAAGGAACTATTCAACTATCTCAAGACTCTTATAGAAAAGATGTCAGAGAAAACTCAGGAGAAAGGAAAAGCTAAAGAAGCGTCTTCAGACGCTGATCCTGAGGTCACTCCGATCCACGTAGTAGGCGGTGAGAAGTTCCTAAGGATGCGAGATAATCCACCAGCGAAAGAGCCATCCCGGTTTTATCACTCGTGAAGACTTGGAACGTCTTTTGGAGGATCGTGGGAAAGACAAAACACCTTCCGTACATCGTCACCAACCTCCATATCCTGCAGCTACACAAAGGATTCCTCTTCCGAAGGGATACACTTCTCCAACGTTCACACTTTACAACGGAATGGGCAACGCTCGAGAACATGTTTCTCGATTCTTAGAATCGTTGGGTGAGCATGAACACAATCATGTCGTCCGTCTGAAGGAATTTTCAAAGTCTCTAACAGGAAGAGCATATACCTGGTACAACAACATCGCACCGGAAAGTATAACCAGTTAGGGAGAGATGATTAATGCTTTCTACAGAAAATATTTATTTGTTTCGGAGCAAATCACTCTCTCTGATCTAGGAAGGATGTTTCAAAGTAGCAATGAACATCTCAATGACTATGTGAAAAGGTTCGAGTTCAAGCCTTGGATTGCCACAATCCAAACGTCACGAGCAAAGATCTTGTAGACTTGTGCATCGATGGAATAATCTCGGTCTACAGAGCCTTGCTGGAAAATCTCCGATTTTAGACTTTCTCAGAGCTTCATGAAGCAGCCAAACGATCAGCAACTACTGCACCTGCTTTACTGGAAAGAGCAAAGTCTGCAAGGTCGAGGAACCTCGAAGCATCCGATGCCTAGTCAACAATCGCACAATCTCCAAATTTCTTCAAGAAACGTTGTTCTTTGAAAGGAAGCAAAAGGAAAGACGAGGCACCACAACACAATCATGCTCCTCCAATCTCTCGAGCTCCTCCGAAAGCACAAAGAAAGGATAACCAATCCTGAAATGCACAAACCTCGACCTAGCATCAACAAATGGGGAAATGATCAGACAGACTCAAACCCCCCTCTTCATATTGAAGAAGTGATCGAGTTAATGGAAGTCTGGATTTAAGATGGTGCAATCAAATTGCCATTTATCAGGAGATAGCCAACTGAAGAAGAAACGGAGAATCCCAAGAGATCTTTAATTGGGGACTGAAGGAGTACACATGAACCTGTCCCAATCAATACCTTCACACTCTGAACAACCTCTCAAAGAAGAAGTTCAATCCTTGGTCGAACATATATGTGAATTTCTCTATCTGTCGAAGGCACAAAGGAAAGACATGTTCACAATGCTGAATCACATAGTGTCACGAAGACGACTGTCCATTTCCGGAAATACTTCTTAAGCCTCCAGCCACAAACAACGAGATGTACAACTTGGACTGTTTATCACAGTCAATCTCAAAGGAACGAATTTGGAGAACGTTGATCGAGGCTGGCACAACTATCAACATTATCCCACTGAAAACCCTCGGAGCTGCAGGCATCACTATAAAAGAAGCTATTCATGCTCCCATATCAATCAGAGATCATGAAGGAATGCTCAGAGATACATATGCCTACATCACTCTCAAAGTGAAAATGGGTTCAACCTGGACAAAAACCAGGTTTCACACAATCAGGAAGATCCAGGGTATGACATGATCCTCAGATAAGCATGGATCCATGATGAAAATATGACTACTGACAAAGCACCCTTAGTTGCACATCTCTCCACTGAAGAAATTTCGGATCCAGAAGATTTGACGGACATCCCATCATCAGAGCACTTGGAGAAATTTTAAACTTTGATGAGGTTGAAGAAAGAACTTGCAACAGATACATAGACATTCATCAAGAGGTTCCGCACTCAATCAAGTCTCGTTCCTTCCGTGTCTATGTCATTTATTTCCTCACATGTTATCCTAGCATGGGGACTCAATTCTGCTAGCAACTTTACAAGACGTTATGAGTGGGTAATCTCACTCCAGCAATATTTTACCAAGTGGTTGAATCTGACACCACTTCGAATCGAGCATCTCACCGAGACGTTCACTACTGAGAGATGACGGAAGCATGGCAAAGAAAACTTTGGGAATTTCTCCACATACTTGCAGGAATGACCACGAGTGCCACAAAATCATAAATCTCTGATGTCTGCACAAATGTTGAATCCCACTATCGCAGCGGAATGCTAAATCAACAGAAGATACACGGGGCCGAGACGATCAAGCCTAAGACGTTCGACGCTTCAGCGCTCAAGCAAATAAGAAGCCTTCGAATTATACTCCCAATCAAAGAGTACAACTTCGATAATAACGCATCTAGCTTCAGCATAATATCTCGACGGTGACACAATGGTTCAACACCGACACGATCAAAGTGTGGCCGAATTACAAATCGATAAGTCTTCACTATCCTACGATGAGACTTCTGAAGCAGATGCAACATCATTCATCAATGGATGCTACAAACTCCTTTAACTCTGCTAACCCCTGCACGACTGGGAAACTTCCTCTCTTCACCAATCATATCCGAATGAAGATTGCTGTTGCTATCTACCGCGCAACAACAACGAAACCCTAACGAAGCCACTTCACAGTAAAGTCATATTCAGGAGAATTTGGGTTGAAATCCTAGTACACCTTTATCTTGGGAATTCTCAACCCACCAACTAGTTCGTGCATATAAAGGCTCACTGTATGGAGGAGCAAAGACTATCATCTTCGGTCTATGTAGCAACTCCAACCATAGTATCGGAATCAGCAAGGATACGTAGAGGAACTCCATTCATGGTCTCAAGCATCAACAAGAATTTCTCGAGAAAATTGAATCATGATCTCAAAGATCAATAACAGGTCTCGAGACACAACATCCTGGATTCATCAACTATCCATTCTCTCAAGTGTTACTCAATGGATCTTACTTCTCCAAGCCCTAATGATTCATATCAAGATATGTAGGAAAACATGATAACATGAACATCTTCCCAAAGCTTGCACGATGGACGGGCACAAATCAAAGTCTTCTACAAGATGTTCTCATCACCTCTACAAATAAAATACCATGGATACATGGGTGAGGAATGGGACAATACTTTCTCAACGAAAAATGTTTGTCTATGTTTCTTCTACAACATACCAAAAGGGCGCATCAATCAAACATACGAAATGAAAGATATGGCCTTTACCATCAGGTCTACGAAATCTGCAAAATTTGTACGGGATTACAAATTACAAATGTGCATGCTTCGTTGGCTGACCTATGCAACTCCAAATTGAGTGATTATTTTCTCATTTGATAACTCAGTCTCTTAGCTTCAAAAGTTGGGGTCAAGCATAGAATTCCGACACCGTATAAGGTTTCTACGGCTTCCAGAGCATACAACATGCAAGCATCAATTCTTAGACGGGATTCATAACTTCCACAGTCGATCGGTGTCTACCACGTCTTCCCACTAAGTCCTTCATCAAGTTTATACAGTCCAAGACCCGTGGCACTAGGCTATCATGTGCTGATCATTCATCATAAAAGGAATGCTACCACTGGGACATGAAACCATGGATCATTACATCACCCCCTCTCGAGAGCAACATCGCTTATGGTCCCGTGACTAGGGTTTGAAGTGATGTTTCTGCGACTAACAGAAACAAGACAACACTACAAGCACCACACTCATGTATCAATCAAGGGGTCCTGATCACAAATGAATCAATGACATTAAAATTCTTCACCAATCGTTCAAGACACAGGCGAATGTTCTAAAGACACAACACGAGTGTTTTACAACAAGCTCGTCTGAGATAATTTTTCACTGTCCTGTACAAACAGACGATCTGGGAGCAATTGGTGAAGAATCTAGGAATGGGTCATATACCATTCTCTTCGTATGGATGTTCTCTACAACATATCCAAAATTCACAGCAATTGAAGAAACGATCAAGGAAATGTGGCCAAAACATTGGACAACATACAATCTGAAAAAATTCTGAAAGCCTCCTGGAAGTTTACTGTTTCGCCTTTTTCAGGCCCTAAACATGCTCAAAACTCAAACAAATTCTTTGAAAAGCTTGGAAATTTTCTGGGCACGAAGATACATATGCAGACTGCGAAAATCCGACTTTGGACGAAGATTCTACAGCGTTTCTATTAAAAGGCTGAAGTCTGAAATTTTCTGGTGACGTATTTTGACGAAATTACTCGTATACTCACATGGATTCTCATTCATTCACAAATCAGCAATTTCATACTCTTATGAAGATATTACAGGAGATATACTTACTAAGGGAGTCTCTAAATCATTTGAAGGCTCGACAATACCGCCGCTATCTCCATTTGGTTAGGGATTTGGGAATTCTCCATATTCCCATGCCCCAAAGAAGAGTGCGCTTCATCAACATGCTCCTCATCTACAATGATTTCTTCCTGGACTCATCAACAATAATTATTATTATTTCATTCAAGGAGATGCCACGATCGCCTGCATGAAAGAGATGTTTACATCGACTTTTTCATCAGTGCTGGATTGTTTGCCCGAGAACAAGTTGAAGGCCGCCAATAGATGGAGAAAAAGTCTAAAAGAAGTAACAAACCTTGGTATCGTGATCCTAATTGCACGGGAAGGGAAAAGTCATGACACAAGGAGCGCTAACAACTCACCAAAGAAACGGCTGGGGACTGCATGTCATTTGCTAACATCCTGTAGTCCTTACTTCTGGGTTATCCGCTCCCGTAGACTTTCTTGTATTTCCGTGGAGTCTACATTTATCCGGGATTTCACTATACGATCATCCTGTGGTAAAGCTAATGAAATAAGCAGAAGTACAACTCAATATGAAGGATCTCTCACCATCACTCAGAGGTCCCAGGAATACCATTTCTTAAAGTTTCATCCGTAGAGATGTCATCTCTGGAAACACCATCTTTGGAAGTATCATCCTTGGAGTCAGTCATTCTTGAAAAGTGGATATTTAAGCGCATCGTTCATACAAAGCGCAGGATTCGAAAAAACAATGAATCATGGAATAAAGGTGCTCACAACAGCGTCTACAAAAATGGTAACAATCCAACTCTTACCTATTTATAATTTCACTAGCTGTAGTGATTATAACATCAGAATTTCAAAACTTGCTCGTTCCTTCAAACCTGCAAAGACGAGCAAAATTCATTATTCAAAATCATGACTTGATTTTCATAAAACCGTGAGCAACCCATGTGAATTTTAGCATCCACTGGTTTTTCAAAAATTGGACAGACGTCCATTCTACAATTGTGAAAATTTACATACAGACATTATTTTCACCATGAATAATTGTCTACTTTCAACAGTTGTTCAAAATCAAAACATTGGTTTTACAAAAATATATATATTTAACGTGAAACTCACGTAAATTTGAAAAATAACATATATATATATATATATATATATATATATATTCATTCCCTCGCGAGCATCTCTGTTTTTGAAGCGAGAGTATATTTTCAAAGATTTAAATATCGAAGATAATTTTTTTATGAAAGCTCATAAACAAAATTTTATTACTAATTCAAAAAATTCGCATCCACCTTTGAAACGAGAGTTTATTCCACTTTGTGAAATCTCACATATTTAAAAAATAAAATTTTGTTTTTCGTGAAAGCTCATAGATAAAATTTTTATCATTAGACTCAGGACTATTTTGTTTGTTTCTTAAACTAACGAACGAACGAACGTCCGCGCTAAAACGGATTCCTTTCTTGGGCCCGATCCGTGAATCCTAAAACGACCAAGGTCCCGTCAGCAAAATCAGCGATTCAACACCAATTCATGCTCATTAGGCGATGCTCTATCATGCCACTGGAATCTTCGTTCAAGCCGTGGTTTGCTCGTACTATCAAAAATATACGGTAACATCTTATCTTACGACTAAGTTCAATTACTTATTTCGTTCATAATCGGAAAATCACCATTCGAAGTCTTTGACCGAGGAACATGACTGTCCCTCACTCGGCGGGGGACTTAATGTAGATGGTGGATTTTCAACAAGGGCTAAAATCGTAAACCCATAATTGTATATGCTCTGATCCAAAGAATCGACGAATATTGAGGCTTATGTCTCTTATCGAAAGCGTGAAAGCTCATGCCACGAGAATCTCGGATGAGAATACTTTGTCTCTCGAGTATATGTAGATATGTAGTCTCTCACCGAGGCAACATCATATCTCATGAATACTTGAGCAATTTCGGTTATCACTTTTATATAGAATTGCAAGATTAGACGGCTCCCTAGACAACTTGCACTGCTAGTATAGAGCAATAACTTCTTCAGGATGTAACAATGTTTTCCCTGACTATATAAAAGAAATATGACGCTTCAACAAGCTCATATCACTCAATTCCTGAATAATTAATGCTCCTAGACGATCGTACTAGTATAGAGTCATCAATTAATTATTCTTAATCATTAGATTCATTAATCAATCCACGGAAAATATTCAATGTTTTCATAATATTTCGTTACTTCAATTTATGGTTCTTCCCAAAGAGAACTCCATGGGTTAGTAATAAATATTCAACACACGGGCATCTGAGCACTATTTAAGAAACCCCGACCAAAATGATGCAAGTGTACTCAAGAATAAATAATACACTAACGAGCACCTGAATGCACAAACGAGCATTCCAAAACATGAAAGAACGATGAACCTATGCAAAATAGGAAGAAAATAATAAATAATAAAATATTAGTCAAGGCGCTAAGGGAGTGGGCTCACCAGACGGCCAGTCACACCGTGACCAGTCCCACATCCAAATTCTATATTTTTTCATATTTTTATTATTTTCCTTGATCTCATGAAAATCTCTTCATTTGAACAAATATCCTTCGTTTTAAGGAAACTCATCAGTTTCATGGTGTTTCCTTCGCATCAAGGAAATAATATAAAATTAGGAAAGGTGTCGTGGGACCATGTCTACTAGCCGTCCGGCTATGCCCTAGTTGTGGCGGTCCCACACCTCATGATTCCTCATTATTTTATTATTATTTCCCTAATCTCATGAAAACTCCTTGATTTCATGATATTTCCTTTAAATCATGAAAAATAATATAAAATTAGGGAAACTCGTGGGACCGGGCCCCATCCGGCCAGTAATGCCCTAGCCGGCCCCACACGCATATATTTTATTATTATTATTATTTATGTTTCCTTAATCCCATGGAATTCCTTGATTTCATGATATTTCCTTCAAATTATGAAAATTCCTTCAAATCATGGAAATAATACATAAAATTAGGGAAAACTCACGGGACTGGGCCCTAGCCGGCCGACCATGCCCAAGCCGGTCCAACATGCCCTTATTTTATTATTATTTGTTTCCTTCATCTCATGGAAACTCTTTCACTTCAAGGAAACTCATTGATTTCAACTCCTTAGTTTCAACAAACTCCTTGATCTTATGATATTTCCATAAAATCATGAAAACATATAACGAAATTAAGGAAATGCTATGGGACCGGACCCATTGGCCGGACGTCCATGCCTTGGCCATATCCGGCCCCACATTTCATGATTCCTTCATTTTATTATTATTTTCCTTCATCTCATGAAGTTTCCTCAGTTTCTGCAAAAATCCCTGATTTCTTCATATTTTCCCAAATGATTGCTCAAACGCACATCAGAAAATATCAAAATTCCCAGGACTGAGACGCGAACACTTTGGTGACATGAGCATATTACCTTGACCGACCAGGGTTGGCTCTTTGGCTTGCAAGAGGCCGGTCCATCATATTTTCATCATTTGGCCTAATTTGTTCATATTAGGTTCAAACTCTTCCGAACAATTTTGGAATTTCATGAAACGATCGTCATTCGATCCCGTAACCACCCAGGTCTGGTTTCATGACCCTTTGGTCGGTCCCTCATCTCTTCATAATTAATTAGGTTTTATCACCTAAGGCTCAGACGAGCATTATTTTAATAAATGATTAAACCAACATTTAATCATTCTTTCATCAATAAATCAACAAGTCTTCAAGAGACCTTGGTATTTGCTCACTTGAGCATCTGGGCGCTACATGGTCGACCCATGATCCCATGTAGCCGGTCCCTCCTTCACTCTGTGGTTAATTTTCAATAAACCATCAATTGATCGAATTAGGGTTTTGAGTCCAAGGTTCATAATTCCAGATTCAAACGCTAATAATTTTACGATGATCTCATGGTCAACACTTTATTAATTATACTTGGTTCAGTTTCCAGTATTTAAATTAATATTTTATTTGGTCATGCTACCAATAATTCATCAAACCAGCAATATTTGCTCAGATGAGCAATATTTTCTCAAACCAAGGAACATTGGTTCAACCATCAATATTCAACAGTTCATCGAATGAGCAATATTTGCTCACGTTAACTATGTGTATTCATACATTATACCTCTGTCTCAACAGACATGTTCAAATTCATGAGTTTCAGAATATTTTCAAATCATGTTGACTCAACAATAAAAGGACTCGTCGTCCCATGAAGTCATGAAGTCAGCAACTGACTAACTAATCACGAGACATCAATCATGTCACATGGGGGATATTAACTAGGGTTTTGGTATGTCGGTCTACGGCACATGTGTTCATACACACGATGAGAATGTGAGCAAGTCGTGCAATCAGTTGAAGGAGTTAACAAAGTAGTGGATGAAAAATCGACCAAGTTTCCGCACGTTGAGCAAATGGTTTTAACACGATTTCCACTTCTCCACTCTTTAATTCCATCAACTATCACACTTCATGGTATCATGGTGTTTACAATTTTAGCAATATAAATAAGTTTCGAATCATGATTAAAAAGAGACAATCTCACGTCAAACAGATAACAAGAGATTAACAACTCAACATCCGAGCAATTACTCTCAACATAGCAAATTCAATCATTCAAAACTTATCTTATTTTCGAATACACAACACACCTACAATCTTCGATCACCATTGATCTCACACATTTCTCGGCTTCCCTCCTATAGATCGACCCATCCTCTTTGTGACCGAATTTAACTGGAATCGACCATTGTCTTGGTTTAGGGGAGTACTACTGAGATTGATCTCTCGAATTCAAAGCACTCCCTTCTTGCGGTGCATCTGTGTGAGGTTTAACAGTTTGCTCGATTCAAGGAGTTTCCTCCGCACGGTCGTCTCCTCAATTTCGTAAAAACCAGCAACTCGTTTTGCCCCATGTACTGAGATATTAGTGGTGGTTTTCCTTCCTTTTCGAAACTACAAGCCATGGTACCTAAAAATAAAGAAAAGATGCGTAATATACAAAATTCCAAGAAATCCAATAAGAGAAGCATAGAAAATCGTTACTAAAATTGGGTGTTTTAGACACATATCACTTATTTGCCTATAAATGTGTACTTCGTATTTTTTTCGCACCAAAAGATGCAAACTCTTTAACTGAAAAATACATTGGTTTCGTTGATGATCTTGAAAAAGCAAAGAATATTTCATTGCCTGACCTACTGCATTCTTACTTAGAGCGAGAGCTGAATGAACACGAGTGAAAAGATGAGGGTACCCAAATATACCTCAATCTAAAACTTTTCCACCTATAAGTCCTTTCTCCGAAAGTGATTGTCTATAGACTGAGTCGAGACAATACAACTAATCGGTTCACAATTCGTGTGACCGTCTATGGATACGAGATCGAGACAATATAACAACAAAGTATGTTTACTTAATAAGAGGTTCAGACTTAACTAAACACAATAGGATTACTATCAAGTAAATAGGAATTAACGTTTGTGTATTTTACTTTAAATTATAATAATAACAATTATAATTGCGGAAAATAAAAGTAAATGACACAGCAAGATTTTGTTAACGAGGAAACCGCACATGCAGAAAACCCCCGGGACCTTGTCCAGAATTGAATACTCTCAGGATTAAGCCGCTACACAAAATTAAACCAACCGTATAGTTGAGACCAAGCAACTAAACCTATAGTTCACCTAGTTCCGTCCGTATTCCCACGCCTCCAACTTATGAATAGGTCACGTACTTGGAACAATTCCTTTGGTTCGTATTCCAAAAAGTAAATGAACAACAAATCTGTTTGCTATCAAATCTTTTCAATCAAGTGATGTGAGTTCGACAAAAGGCTCTTCCGTTTATCCCAATAAACTCCTTTGTCAGGTCCTTATATCTATCCACTAACGACTACCAAAGTAATCGCCTAGATTTTGCAACCAATACCTTGAATCACAAAGAATCGTATTGATGCCAATCTACTCAACTAATCAATCCAATCTACAACAAGGATAAACTGATTATAGTTGGATCCTCTATAACCGAAACAAGTACCGTGCACACCAAAGATTATGAACCCAAATCAGAAATCTTCAAAGTCTTCTTTGTTTTCAAATCTTCTTAGATCTTTAATAAACACCTGCACACAACAACTTGAATCTCTTGTGATCAATCATGCACAGAACGGAGTCTGTTAACAATGGATTATCACAAGACGTCTTTAGATCTACAAACAGTCTAAAGATCCCTCATTCGAAACTTAGATCTAGTTTGAGTGAATCTTATATCGAAGAGAAGATTCTCAAGCATAAACAAACTAGGTCCAATCAAAGTTCAACCACCGTTAGTCAATCAAATCAATCGAAAACACAAGATAAACCGCAATTATCTAGTTTCCCACCAATGGTACTAATAGAGCTTCTCAATCCCAAGAAGTCTTTAAACTGAACGGCTGTAAGAGATTTCGCCTAATTAGGTTACTTTCCTCTCTGAATAGGCGGTTTCACCAATAACAACACAAATATCTAGGTTTGCTGGCTCTGAGGATTAGTTTGCTAGAAATGCAAACTTTGGTATTTATAGACCAAGGAAGTTTGGACACCAAGGAATTTCCAAAACCGAAAATATTCTCAAGATATGCAATATATTCCAGATTCGGTTTCCATATTTCCTGGAAATGCTTTGTCCAAACATTAACCGAAAATCTCTTAGAAAATCTCCAATTAGTAAATGCACATTACCAATTTTCATTTTCCAAAAATAAATTAATAACCTTAATTAAAAGATTCTTAACTTATATTTCGATCCGGGATATTCCTTTAGCTATTAAGGAATATATTTGACAATAAAAGATAATCGTTACTGCACATGTTCAAAGAATGCCGACATCATTACTTTGTAAGTCCTCTTTCATACTTACAATCTTGAAACCGATTTGCCACACTTCCAAAAAAGTTTAAAATTGGTTCATCTAACTTTCAAGAACTACGTGATTGATTAAGAACACTCAATCACCAATCATGGGTTTAACGGTTCTACCAAAACAAGTTTCGGTTCTACCTCCATGTGAGTATTGTGCATAGTCACACTAGCTTTCCAAAAATTCGGTTGACTAGGTACTAGGATCAGTTACCCACATACTTATGGTAACTACTTGTATTTGCTGCACATATCCATAGGATCGGTTCCCCTTTCACTAAAAACGTGTTGCTCATGTTCATAGGATCGGTTCCCCCATCTGCTAAAAACGTGTTGCACCTCTTACAAGGATCGATTCCCCTTTTATGATCGGTTTCACTTCTTCATAGGATCGGTTCCCATTTACCTAGAGTTGGTCATACCAATAACGCTAAATCGATCATACCATCTCAGGTGATTACTTAAGATCGGGTTCAATAATAAAAGTCAGACCAATACAAAAGTCATGCCTTGTGGATAGTTTTACCAAGAACATCAACAAGTCATGAGCGCTTATACTAATCACACATATTGGTAGTTCAAAATATATGCAATGAATCACAATACCAATAAGCCTAGCGATTTCCCTTTCGATTCATAAAACAAGTTCATGAATTTACTTCCTTTAAACTAATGTAAAACATTGTTTCCTAGGATGAAATCTTCACCTCATACCCATACATAATCGAATAACATTCAAACGATTATGTCGATGTCTTATATACGAAGTTCAAAGATAATGTTACACTTACATGATTGTATTCCTTAATACTACGTCTAACTAGAGTATAATCATTCATGCTTCGCATTATGTTTTCATTATGCGGGACTTGAAAGATACGTTAGGGAATGAAACAGTTCAAGTCAAATATCACTAACCTCAAGTGGAAGGTGGATGTTGTCGTTGTAGCTCCTTACTTCTTCACTTCTTCAAGTCTTCACAATAATTGTAATGTCTCATATCCTAATACTTTCAAGCTAACCTATACGAAGTTGACTCTAGTACATAATCAAGCGACTCTTTAAATAAGTTTTGGTTCACTAAAATATGACAACCAAACTTGACATACCAATGCTTGGTGGGTGCAACCAAGCTATGCTCTAACAATCTCCCCCTTTGTCAATTTTAGTGACAAAACTCTTACATCATATGGATAAACAAATTACAAAAATTCATTACACATACGCTTGATTCCCAAATTCAAAAGCACAATAACCTGCATACATTCAATTCATAAATGCCGTTGTTGACATTATAATAACAAAGCTAATACTCCTCCTAAAGGTATGATAGGTAGATTTTCAATCCGCATGTCTTTGTTATTTCTTTGTAGTCCATATAACTACAAGTATCATATGATATGCTACTTCCCCTTAGTCTATGCTTTACTCATTTCGTTAGATAAAAGTTTAAGCACCAATGTCCTTTCCCTTAGTGATACCAATCAATATAAAATCAATTCCAGTATCACTTGTTTACTCCATATATTTCTACCCATTTTTGTCACAAAATGACAAAGAAACGAAAAAATAAAGGACAAACCGAAAGGATCTTGCAAACCTATAAGAGATAAGCACGAGGATTCTACCCACCATTTTTGATAACCAATATCAAAACCGAAACTACAAAGTAATTTTGTTTTGATATGTTACCAAGGAAACAATTTCAGAAGCAATTTTCCCTAATAGTTTAGCAAACCAAAAATCGACTAAGCACCTTAGTTCCTTTGCTAAACTGATTGTACAAATACAATCGCTTGTTCGATAAGACCAAAATAAAGATAACTCTATTTTTCTCATCAGGTTCTAATTATCCATATAACTTAGACCTTTAAATTTTAAACAAGACAAGTACTAGGGTAGTTAACTAGCATTCCTTGTTAAGGCATTTGATTATACTTGAATAACCCGAAACCTCCACTTTGATAAGTCTAACTAAGATTAGAATTAACTTAGCTTCTCTTATCCGGAATCGAATTGGACTAAACAATTCATCCAAGTAAACATTTTCTTTAAATTAAGCCATAAAAATGCATACAAACCAAATAAATCAACTTGCATAATTATTCACCTCAACCGGAAACAATTGAAACAACATAGACATTAAAGCACCACAATTGCACCAAATTTAAGTAAGCCTAAACAATTGATACCACACAATAAAGCAAGATAACAATAGTTTTTCTTAACCGAAAACAATTGAATCACACACATCCATACACAAATAATGGAATAAAATATCAATTGTCTTAGAAATTTTGTTAAGAAAAAGCAATAAATATACGCAATAAACTCAGGCTTTTCTTAAACAGGAAAACGATTAACTAACAAAGTCGTTACCTCAAATTTCGCATCCTTTTCTCCAATATGTTTGCATCTTCTTCCAAGGAGAAATGATATCAAAATATCATTATGTTGTCATCCTTATGCAAAACAAAAGAATAACAACAACCAACCTTTACCAGAGAAAGGTTGAAAACTGGTTTAACTATTGCAAGCAAAAGTTGAAAACCGTGAAACACATATGCTTTTATGATAAACCAAACGATTCAACATATTGTGACTTTTTCACATATTGTTTCTATCAGAACCCCTCATGATCCTTTGATAAAGCCTACCAACATGGGCTAGAACTTAATCCTGCTAAATCAAAAAGTCACCCAAACCATAAGGGTTCACAACATATGATATCGAATATCAAGGTAGTAAAACCAAAATCAAACATCCCATAAATATTCATAGCAATAAGATAAAGCATTCAAGCACGGGCTATGTAAATCAAAAACTATCACAAAAAAAATTATAAACCAAATAATTTTATTCACAATAAGATAGTTTTATTCATAATAGACTTTATTTGAAAGAAATCAAAAACAAATGTCTATTTTTCCTTTTCTTGAAGACAAATCAAACTTCATTTGTTTGCTCATCAGAATCTTTATCGGAGTCTTCTTCCTGTTCTCCTTTTAGGAACTCATTATTGATCATTAGGATTCCTTCAGGGGTCTCCGGATCATCTCTATATGCAAATGCCAATCATTTTGAATACGGTCAATTGTTTCCCAAGACGTAAAATTTGGAACATAAGATCTCCATTACTATAGATTTGATCATATGAGATACTCGATCCCTTTTGAGTTCCACTCATCCGATTGATAATTCCCTGAGAGACAGTTTTAGTATCTTTCTCATCTCCAAAGTTGTTCCCTATTGCACTTCCACACAACTTGGTGACGAGACAGGGATATCCAAGATTTCTATGGAAACCTTTGACATTGAGAGATTCAATGATTTTAATCATTTGATTGATAATTATTCCACAAATATCAATTCGTTTCTTGCCTTCAAGAAGGTAGTATACCAATTCAACAAATTCTCTATTCCATAGAGAAGAATCTCTTGTACAAGCAAACAGGGTTGCTACAGCAAGTTTACCAAAACCCTAAGATGAAAGGGTACATCTTTGGTTAGCATCTTTCCCATTTTCCATTCAACAGTTTTACCAGGACTACTCGAGGAACCGGTGGAACTTCATCGACTAAAAGGTATGTGGATAGTTGAACTTATCTGTCACTCAAAAGTCTATTTACTCTATTTCCTACTCTTCAGACAAAAGTCGTTTAGACGTATAGACTTTCATTATACTCATTTGCTATTTCGAGCCGAGTTTAACTCGCCTATCTATTTCTCGAAATATGTGTTGGTAAACTTTCGCTTTAAACGAATTCATCGTTATCTAGTGACGAAAGTCATGTTATGTTTCAATCACTTTGGAAATTGCTCTGACGAAAAATGGTCTGTGAATAACGGCTATATAACGTTCTCTGAGAATGTTTCAATGATTGAAATAAGAGTTTAGATTACATAACCATTGGTAGGATATAAGCATTGTTGTGGAAACGCATATATGTATAAGTCCTTATTCCTTGAACCAAAGTTTTGCGAACTTTGTTGATCAAGAGAAATGGAAGTAGCGCAAGCCAAGTCCGCGAATCGGCGGAAGTTCTCACCAAGAATTTCTGCTGGAGTTTGTGTACTCCTTCCATGAGCTTAAGTCCAAACCCAGTCCGCGAACTTGAGTAGGTTATATCTAAAACCGGTTGTTCTTGAACTAATGTTTATTTAAACTAAGGAATGCTTTTGCAAACCGTGGCAATAAAGTTCATGAACCGATTCGAGAGAATCAAACCGTTTTTGCTTCGATTATGTCTTGTGTAGTTACATAAGATCTAAGCAATTGAACAACTCTCTAACTAGTTCATTTGAGTCATTTGAACTAGTTATGGTGAAGAATAATATGGTTGATATGAGAGTGATCATATGGCTAACCATTTGGTTGACTATTGTTGAACCAACAAATGTTAATGTTTGGGTACGGTTCATAAACCCAAAATTGAACATTTCATTTGTGTGTAATAAGATAAGTTTTCGATCCAACGGTTGATAAATATTAGCTTGAATCTAATCAGGTTTTCATCTAACGGTGAATATTGAATGCTTCGTTACCAAGCTAACATTGATTACAAAACCTGATTTGAAAGACTATATAAGGGAGAACTCTAGCAACTGGGAAACCTAATCCCCACACCTTACGTGTGATACTAGTTTGCTAATCTAGAGTCGATTCTCCTTTAACCTTTGGTTTTCTTCTTCTAAAACTAGGTTAAGGACTTAAAGACTTCATTGGGAATGTAAAGCCAGACCGATACTACTTTTCTTGTAGTTGTGTGATCTGATCTTGCTGTTTCTATTGTACGAGTACAACTGGAATAATTGGCTTGAGATTTATATCTCCGATAGGTAAGATAGAAAAGAAATCACAAACACTTAGTCTCATCGTTTGTGATTCCGCAATATCTTTTTTCGCGAGCGTCGATTAAGATTTTTGTGAGGTGATCAATAATACTAGGTTGTTCTTCGGGAATATAAGTCCGGGTTATTGATTGGTTCCTGTTCACCTTGATTTATCAAAAGACGAACAAAACTCATAGGTTTATTCGTGGGAGACGGTTTATCTATTACGTAGACTTTTTGTGTGATCTGATTTGTTTATTAAAGTCTTCGACTTTGGGTCGTGTAACTCTTAGTTGTGGGTGAGATCGGCTAAGGAATCAAGTACGTAGCATCCTGCTGGGATCAGAGGCATAAGAGCATAATTGTAGCTTGGATCAATGTGAGATCGATTGGGGTTCAACTAAAGTCCAGACCGAAGTTTATTTGGAGTAGGCTAGAGTATGTAGAGGCTTAATACGAGTGTGTGTTCAATCTGGACTAGGTCCGGGGGTTTTCCGCATTTGCGGTTTCCTCGTTAACAAAATTAAATTATGCGTGTTATTTATATTCCGCATTATATTTGTTTATATAATTGAAATATCACAGGTTGTGCATTGTTCAATCAATTAGAATATCCTACCTTTTGGGTTGTTGATTTAAATTGATTGACACTTGGATATTGGTCTTTGGTACCATCCAAGTTATCTCTCTTTGATAAAGACTCTTGATTTCTATTTGCTTGAGTAAAGATCAAATCGAGAGATTGAGATATATAATCTCTTTGGTATACTTTTTATCTAGATTAAGTCCATTGTCTAGTTGATTCTCTAGAAAGTATATTGGAGTTTGTCCATCTGATTGCTAATCGAATTGTTGGGTGTGGTTATTAGACCCCGCTTTTTTCAATTGGTATCCGAAAGCGAGCAAATCGTTTAAGACCTTACAAGTTTGTGTTTGTAGAGATGCGAGGATGGACGATGCTATCTCCGATAAACGCGTCACCAGAAATAAAAGCTTTGTCTCGTCTGCTTCTACTAAAGAGAAAGATTCTTCAATCTCAAATATAGACGAACCTTGTGTTCAAACAAGACAGAAAGTGCGACATATGTTTTTCGATTACCCTTCAAAGAGTTTATCTCTCTAAATGAGCAGGGGAAGCTTGACTAAAGAGAGTGATTTGATTCTAAATCTCGCTAGAATTCAAGTCTGATAGATTTAATCGGTTAAAATATCATGTCGATAATCTCCTTGGTGTAATAAGGGACTTGATTTGAAAGAAAACAACGAGGATCACTCCTCCCATATGGTTCTCGAGGCAAGCCTCAAAAAGGATGCCTTGTGAAATAGAACATCGCTTCAAGAAACTATATATTCAAGGATGCTCTAAGCGGTCTAATATACCAAGTACTTCTGCTACGACTAAAAACGTATCTCCAGTAAAATCGGAATACCTTCTGTCAAAAAGAATGTGCAGATTTTCCGTTGACCAAGGGTGTTCCACATCACATGGAAGGAAGAAATCTCTAACAAGGTTGTTAAGACTACTTTGTCTAATCACTTCTGTGATCAGAAAGTATGCATCTTTTGCGATGCAAAAGGCTCTGCTAAACAAAAGAGAAGCTCTAGGTTGAATAAAACCTCCTTGGTTCAACTTCAACACACCTTAGATTTGATTCTCAAAGGTGTAACTAACATTCGTATGTCTAAACTAGTTGGTTTTCGTACTTACCCTGTGTATGTTGCCAGGAAAGTCAGTTCAATGAGTTCCTCAAATATCCTAAAGCGGAATAGAAGTCTTAACAAGAATCATCGAGAGAAGATCAAGTTAATTCCTCTGAAACAACTTTACCCTTGATGTGAATGAAATCCCGGAAAAGAAAGAAGGAAAATTGATGATTTGAGAA